>SZWC01018804.1:3354-29627 GCA_023375785.1 Penium margaritaceum | reverse complement strand
TGCCATAGTTGTGCCAGAGTTGTGCCAGAGTTTTTCCATAGTTGTGCCACATTTGTGCCTGAGTTGTGCCAGAGTTGTGCCAACGTTGTGCCAGAGTCGTGCCACAGTTGTGCCAGAGTTGTGCCCGAGTTGTGCCAGAGTTGTGCCAGAGTTGTGCCACAGTTGTGCCAGAGTTGTGCCATAAATGTGCCAGAGTTGTGCCAGAGTGGTGCCAGAATTTTGCCTGAGTTGTGCAATAGTTGTGCCACAGGTGTGCCAGAGTTCTGCCAGAGTGGTGCCAGAGTTGTGCCAGAGTTGTGCCATAATTGTGCCAAAGTTGTGCCAGAATTGTGCTAGAGTTGTTCGATATTGGTTCCAGAGCTGTGCCAGAGTTGTGCCAGAGTTGTGCCAGAGTTGTGCCATAGTTGGGCCAGAGTTGTGCCCACGTTGTGCAATAGTTGTGCCAGAGTTGTGCCAGAGTTGTGCCAGGGTTGTGCCAGAGTTGTGCCAGAGTTGTACTACAGTTGTGCGAGAGTTGTGCCGGAGTTGTGCCAGAGTTGTGCCAGAGTTGTGCTAGAGTTGTGCGAGAGTTGTGCCAGAGTTGTGCCATAGTTGTGTGATAGTTGTGCCAGAGTTATGCTAGTGTTGTGCTATAGTTGTGCCAGAGTTCTGCCAGAGTTGTGCCAGAGTTGTGCCAGAGTCGTGCCAGAGTTGTACCAGAGTTGCACCAGAGTTGTGCCAGGGCTGTGCCATAATTGTGCCAGAGTTGTGCCAGAGTTGTGCCAGTGTTGTGCCAGAGCTGTGCAAGAGTTATGCCAGAGTTGTGCCAGAGTTGCGCCAGAGTCGTGCCAGAGTTGTGCCAGAGTTGTGCCAGAGGTGTGCTAGAGTTGTGCGAGAGTTGTGCCGGAGTTGTGCCAGAGTTGTGCCAGAGTTGTGCTAGAGTTGTGCGAGAGTTGTGCCAGAGTTGTGCCATAGTTGTGTGATAGTTGTGCCAGAGTTATGCTAGTGTTGTGCTATAGTTGTGCCAGAGTTCTGCCAGAGTTGTGCCAGAGTTGTGCCAGCGTTGTGCCAGAGTCGTGCCAGAGTTGTGCCAGAGTCGTGCTAGTGTTGTGCTAGACTTGTGCTGGAGTTGTGCCATAATGTTGCTAGAGTTGTGCTATATGTGTTCCAAAGTTTTGCCAGAGTTGTGCCAGAATTATGCCAGAGTTGTGCTATAGTTGTGCCAGAGTTGTGCCAGAGTTGTGCCAGAGTTGCGCCAGAGTCGTGCCAGAGTTGTGCCAGAGTTAAGGGTGCACACCGGGTCAAATCTGCGGATCCCAGAATGCAACCGGACCCGCAGGTCGGTTCGAGTCAAGCGATTCGGAACCTTGGATCCGGATCCGGATCCGTGGTCCAACTGGAACCGCGGATGGGATCGGATCGATGTCACCGGTTCATTTTGTGCCTATTGTTCAGGGCATGTTGCCCATTAAACTTCTTCATTTGTTGTGGGGAGTGCATTTTCCGCGATCACCCTCTCTCCCTCTCTCTCTCTCCCTCAATGTCTCCTTCTCTCTCTCTCTGTGTCCCTCTCTCTCTCTCTCTAACTCTCTTTGATAGTCCAACACCGTGTACTGAGCTTCCCAATCTATGATCTCTGTGTCATTGTCTACACTTGTATCATACTATCACTTCACACACATGTATACTGGATAAATTCTCAATTCCATGTTATGTGCTTAGGCCTACTACACATGTTATCAATTCTGGATACTAGGCATCAATTATGAACACATTCTGAATTCCTTGTACTGTGCTTAGGCAAACTACAACTGTTATCAATCATCAGTAGCTTGCAGAAGGGAAGTGAAACATGGAAATGGAACATGGAAATGAGGAAACTCAATTGTTGATTATTATTTCAGACTCCCATCTCAACCACATCATCATCGGGTGAGCCATCCTCATCGTTACCTTCACCGACACCATCCCTAACATCCGCATCATCATCTTCACCATTCACGTAGAGGCTAAGCCCCTCGAGCTCCTCAGCAGCCTCTCCAACAAGCCCATCATCCCTAGCTGCTCGCCGCAGTACGTTGATCATAGCATCTTCTGCGACAAACTCCTCTGCAACCTGCCCATGCCCGCTGATGGGGAAATCCAAGAGTGCAGATTCATTGATCCAGCTCTTCATCGTCAGGAGGTTCTCCATGGTAAGGTGCGCGAGGGAGTGCCGGAAGTCCGTAATAACGTGCCTGCCCAAGGAGAAGAGACGTTCAGAGGGGGTTGAAGTGCGAGGAACTGCAAAGATGTCCTGTCCTGCAAGATACAGAGATGGAAACGTGTGCTCAAGTTTCTTGAAGTGCTTCTGGATATGCGTCTTTGAACTCTTCTTTGGGGTGCTTCGACCACCTGTCAATCTCCTCCTTCACACGTGTAAGCGGCTCCTCAACTTCAGGAGCCGCTTCAGGAGTTTCAAACATGCCAGCCATCGGGTCTGCGAGGGCAGCTTGCATAAGGGCGTCGTCCTCAGCACATTTCTGCTCTGGCCGCGGACGGAGCTGTTGCGCCGAGGATGAGGATGACGCCCCGGTTGTAGAAGAATCTTGGCTGCCACCAGTGTGTCAAGTGCTTTGCCGCTGCATCCCTATACTAGCTGCGGCTGCCCTTTCAGCTGATGCTGCTCGGTGCTCCTCGACCCTGGCGTAGTACGGCCGCAACAGCTTTAGGACCTTAGCGTGAAGCGCGGCTGCGTTGGGGACGCCCATGAGCTTGTGCATGTGCTCGTGAAAGCGAAGTCGAAAGCGCGGGTCAGCTGCGGTGGCGAGGATATGCCGCTTGCTCAGAAGGCACGCGTACTTCTCGAGCTTCTGCATAGCTGCTTCAAGCCCGGGCTTGATCGCCAACAGCAGCGTCTCCTTTGCATCCAGCCGGCCCGCTGCGCCTCTCCTTTCGCTCTTCTGCTCTGCTGTTACTGCTTTCACCTGCCACCCGTGGAGCCTATCGAACATGCTCTCAAAGAAAGGGATGACAATGTTAAGCGTCAGGTACTTGCTCCCGCTCACGTCGTCTGTGTAGGCCTTGAAGGGCCGCAAGATGACCGTGAGGAGAGCAAGAAGTGTCCACTGGTCTGTGGTGAGTTTCAGGCCCTCACCATCCCAGCCATACCCATCCAGCCAGCCAGGCAGGACCGGCTTCAGATGCAACACACGCGTCATCATGTCCAGTGTGGCGTTCCAGCGAGTCTCTGTGTCCAGATGGAGGCTTCCCCATGTCAGTCCCGCTGCTGTGGTGCGGTTGACCAGAGAGTGCTCACGCGGTGTGATTCTGGTTAAGAAAACAGCGATGTTGCGTGCCTTTGCGATGATGTCAGTCACAGCAGGCAAACTGAGCAGGTCATTGACAGCAAGAATCATGACATGGCCGAGGCACCTGATGTGCCCGGCCTTCTCAAGGGTGCAATCAACAGCGAGGATGATGAAGTTGTCAATCATGCTGTCGTTGCTGCTCTCGTTGTCAACGGTCAGGCAGAACACCTTGTCCTAGAGCCTCCAAGACTTCAGCGCTTCAGAAAAGACATCAAACAACCTTGCAGCAGTCGTACTCTCAGGGATGGGTGGGAAAGTCAAGGCCATCGTCTTAATCTTACAGTCACTCATCCACTGAGTAGTGACACCCAAGTACTTGATGCGGTTATCTCCTTTCCACCGGTCCGTGGTGAAGCTTACCGCCGACTTTACCTCTGTCAGCATCTTCTTGATCCGTGCTCGGAACGCCCCAGCGGCGATGATGATTTGGCGCGAGATTGTCATGCGTCCAGGCAAGACCGCAGCGGGATTGGTGTGAAGCAGGGCCTGTTGTGGCCAGCGCGACTCCATGGAGAGGAACGAGCAGTTCTTGTTGATGACGTGCTTCCAGATACAGGAGACGAAGTATTTCTTGTTGAAGACTTGCCCCACAGCCGCAACACCGTGCGCAATCTCCGTGTTCTCCGGGTTGACGCCCTGCACCTCGCCAGCCACGGCGACGACTTGTATGGTGGCAGTCCAAAGCGTCGCTGCCGCCGCATCCTCGGAAGTTGTGCCAGATTTGTGCCAGATTTGTGCAAGAGTTGTGCCAGAGTTGTGCCAGATTTTTGCCAGAGACGTGCCAGAGATGTGCCAGAATTGTGCCAGAGTTGTTCCATGGTTGTGCCAGAGCTGTGCCAGAGTTGTGCCAGAGGTGTGCCAGAGTCGTGCCAGAGTTGTGCCAGAGTTGTGCCAGAGTTGTGCTAGAGTTGTGCAAGCGTTGTGTCAGAGCTGTGCCAGAGTTGTGCCAGGGTTGTGCCGTAGTTGTGCTAGAATTGTGCCAGAGTTGTGCTAGAGTTGTGCTATAGTTGTACCAGAGTTCTGCCAGATTTGTGCCATAGTCGTGCCAGAATTATTCCAGAGTTGTGCTATAGTTGTGCCAGAGTTGTTCCAGAATTGTGCTAGAGTTGTGCCTGAATTGTACCAGGGTTGAGCTCGATTTGTGCCAGAGTTGTGTCAGAGTTGTGCCAGAGTTTTGCCAGAGTTTCTCCAGAATTGTGCCAGAGTTGTGAGAGAGTTGTACCAAAGTTGTGCCCGATATGTGCGAGAGTTGTGCCATATTTGTGCCAGAGTCGTGCCAGAGTTGTGCCAGAGTTGTGCCATAGTTCTTCCAGAGTTCTGCAAGAGTTGTGCCAGAGTTGTGCCAGAGTTGTGCCAGAGTTTTGCCAGAGTTCTGCCAGAGGTGTGCCATAGTTGTGCCAGAATTATGCCATAGTTGTGCTAGAGTTGTGCCAGAGTCATGCCAGAGTTGTGCCAGAGTTGTTCCAGAGTTGTGTGCGAGTTGTTCCAGGGTTGTGCCAGAGTTGTGCCAGAGTTGTGCCAGAGTTGTGCCAGAGTTGTTCCAGAGTTGTGCCAGAGTTGTGCCAGAGTTGTGCCAGAGTTGTGCCAGAGCTGTGCCAGAGTTGTGCCCGAGTTGTGCCATAGTTGTGGGAGAGTTGTGCCAGAGTCGTGCCAGAGATGTGCCAGAGTTGTGCTAGAGTTGTGCCAGAGTTGTGCCAGAGCTGTGCCAGAGTTGTGCCCGAGTTGTGCCATAGTTGTGGGAGAGTTGTGCCAGAGTCGTGCCAGAGATGTGCCAGAGTTGTGCTAGAGTTGTGCCAGAGTTGTGCCAGAGCTGTGCCAGAGTTGTGCCCGAGTTGTGCCATAGTTGTGGGAGAGTTGTGCCAGAGTCGTGCCAGAGATGTGCCAGAGTTGTGCTAGAGTTGTGCCAGAGTTGTGCCAGAGTTATGCCAGAGTTGTGCCAGAGTTGTGGCAGAGTTGTGCCAGAGTTGGGCCAGAGTTGTGCCCAAGTTGTGCAAGAGTTGTGCCAGAGTTGTGCCAGAGTTGTGCCAGAGTTGTGCCAGAGTTGTGCTAGAGTTGTGCAAGAGTTGTGCCAGAGTTGTGCCAGAGTTGTGCCAGAGTTGTGCCATAGTTGTGCTATAGTTGTGCCAGAGTTGTGCTAGTGTTGTGCTATAGTTGTGCAAGAGTTCTGCCAGAGTTGTACCAGAGTTGTGCCAGAATTATGCCACAGTTGTGCTAGATTTGTGCCAGATTTGTGCCAGAGTTGTGCCAGAGTTGTGCCAGAGTTGTGCCAGAGTCGTGCCAGAGTTGTGCCAGAGTTGTGCCAGAGCTGTGCCAGAGTTGTGCCAGACTTGTGTCAGAGTTGGGCCAGAGTTGTACCCGAGTTGTGCAAGAGTTGTGCCAGAG
Organism: Penium margaritaceum; assembly: GCA_023375785.1. Lineage (NCBI taxonomy): Eukaryota > Viridiplantae > Streptophyta > Zygnematophyceae > Desmidiales > Peniaceae > Penium > Penium margaritaceum. The sequence continues at coordinate 23,916 of SZWC01018804.1, read as the reverse complement.
TTGTGCCAGAGTTGTGCCATAGTTGTGCCAAAGCTGTGCCAGAGACGTGCCAGGGTTGTGCCAGAGTTGTGCCCGAGTTGTGCCAGGGTTGTGCCAGAGTTGTGCCAGAGTTGTGCCCAAGTTGTGCAAGAGTTGTGCCAGAGTTGTGCCAGAGTTGTGCCAGAGTTGTGCCAGAGTTGTGCTAGAGTTGTGCAAGAGTTGTGCCAGAGTTGTGCCAGAGTTGGGCCAGAGTTGTGCCCAAGTTGTGCAAGAGTTGTGCCAGAGTTGTGCCAGAGTTGTGCCAGAGTTGTGCCAGAGTTGTGCTAGAGTTGTGCAAGAGTTGTGCCAGAGTTGTGCCAGAGTTGTGCAAGAGTTGTGCCATAGTTGTGCTATAGTTGTGCCAGAGTTGTGCTAGTGTTGTGCTATAGTTGTGCCAGAGTTCTGCCAGAGTTGTACCAGAGTTGTGCCAGAATTATGCCACAGTTGTGCTAGAGTTGTGCCAGATTTGTGCCAGAGTTGTGCCAGAGTTGTGCCAGAGTTGTGCCAGAGTCGTGCCAGAGTTGTGCCAGAGTTGTGCCAGAGCTGTGCCAGAGTTGTGCCAGACTCGTGTCAGAGTTGGGCCAGAGTTGTACCCGAGTTGTGCAAGAGTTGTGCCAGAGTTGTGCCAGAGTTGTGCCATAGTTGTGCCAAAGCTGTGCCAGAGACGTGCCAAGGTTGTGCCAGAGTTGTGCCCGAGTTGTGCCAGGGTTGTGCCAGAGTTGTGCCAGAGTTGTGCCCTAGTTGTGCTAAAGTTGTGCCAGAGATGTGCCAGAGTTGTGCCACAGTCGTGCCAGAGTTGTGCCACAGTCGTGCCAGAGTTGTGCCACAGTCGTGCCAGAGTTGTGCCACAGTCGTGCCAGAGTTGTGCCACAGTCGTGCCAGAGTTGTGCCACAGTCGTGCCAGAGTTGTGCCACAGTCGTGCCAGAGTTGTGCCACAGTCGTGCCAGAGTTGTGCCACAGTCGTGCCAGAGTTGTGCCACAGTCGTGCCAGAGTTGTGCCACAGTCGTGCCAGAGTTGTGCCACAGTCGTGCCAGAGTTGTGCCACAGTCGTGCCAGAGTTGTGCCACAGTCGTGCCAGAGTTGTGCCACAGTCGTGCCAGAGTTGTGCCACAGTCGTGCCAGAGTTGTGCCACAGTCGTGCCAGAGTTGTGCCACAGTCGTGCCAGAGTTGTGCCACAGTCGTGCCAGAGTTGTGCCACAGTCGTGCCAGAGTTGTGCCACAGTCGTGCCAGAGTTGTGCCACAGTCGTGCCAGAGTTGTGCCACAGTCGTGCCAGAGTTGTGCCACAGTCGTGCCAGAGTTGTGCCACAGTCGTGCCAGAGTTGTGCCACAGTCGTGCCAGAGTTGTGCCACAGTCGTGCCAGAGTTGTGCCACAGTCGTGCCAGAGTTGTGCCACAGTCGTGCCAGAGTTGTGCCACAGTCGTGCCAGAGTTGTGCCACAGTCGTGCCAGAGTTGTGCCACAGTCGTGCCAGAGTTGTGCCACAGTCGTGCCAGAGTTGTGCCACAGTCGTGCCAGAGTTGTGCCACAGTCGTGCCAGAGTTGTGCCACAGTCGTGCCAGAGTTGTGCCACAGTCGTGCCAGAGTTGTGCCACAGTCGTGCCAGAGTTGTGCCACAGTCGTGCCAGAGTTGTGCCACAGTCGTGCCAGAGTTGTGCCACAGTCGTGCCAGAGTTGTGCCACAGTCGTGCCAGAGTTGTGCCACAGTCGTGCCAGAGTTGTGCCACAGTCGTGCCAGAGTTGTGCCACAGTCGTGCCAGAGTTGTGCCACAGTCGTGCCAGAGTTGTGCCACAGTCGTGCCAGAGTTGTGCCACAGTCGTGCCAGAGTTGTGCCACAGTCGTGCCAGAGTTGTGCCACAGTCGTGCCAGAGTTGTGCCACAGTCGTGCCAGAGTTGTGCCACAGTCGTGCCAGAGTTGTGCCACAGTCGTGCCAGAGTTGTGCCACAGTCGTGCCAGAGTTGTGCCACAGTCGTGCCAGAGTTGTGCCACAGTCGTGCCAGAGTTGTGCCACAGTCGTGCCAGAGTTGTGCCACAGTCGTGCCAGAGTTGTGCCACAGTCGTGCCAGAGTTGTGCCACAGTCGTGCCAGAGTTGTGCCACAGTCGTGCCAGAGTTGTGCCACAGTCGTGCCAGAGTTGTGCCACAGTCGTGCCAGAGTTGTGCCACAGTCGTGCCAGAGTTGTGCCACAGTCGTGCCAGAGTTGTGCCACAGTCGTGCCAGAGTTGTGCCACAGTCGTGCCAGAGTTGTGCCACAGTCGTGCCAGAGTTGTGCCACAGTCGTGCCAGAGTTGTGCCACAGTCGTGCCAGAGTTGTGCCACAGTCGTGCCAGAGTTGTGCCACAGTCGTGCCAGAGTTGTGCCACAGTCGTGCCAGAGTTGTGCCACAGTCGTGCCAGAGTTGTGCCACAGTCGTGCCAGAGTTGTGCCACAGTCGTGCCAGAGTTGTGCCACAGTCGTGCCAGAGTTGTGCCACAGTCGTGCCAGAGTTGTGCCACAGTCGTGCCAGAGTTGTGCCACAGTCGTGCCAGAGTTGTGCCACAGTCGTGCCAGAGTTGTGCCACAGTCGTGCCAGAGTTGTGCCACAGTCGTGCCAGAGTTGTGCAATAGTTGTGCCAGAGTTGTGCCAGAGTTGTGCCACGGTTGTGCCAGAGTTGTGCCAGAGTTGTACTAGAGTTGTGCGAGAGTTGTGCCGGAGTTGTGCCAGAGTTGTGCCAGAGTTGTGCCATAGTTGTGCGATAGTTGTGCCAGAATTGTGCTAGTGTTGTGCTATAGTTGTGCCAGAGTTCTGCCAGAGTTGTGCCAGAGTTGTGCCAGAGTCGTGCCAGAGTTGTGCCAGAGTTGTGCCAGATTTGTGCCAGAGTTGTGCCAGAGTTGTGTCATAGTTGGGGCAGAGATGTGCCTGAGTTGTGCAATAGTTGTGCCAGAGTTGTGCCAGAGTTGTGCCATAGTTGTGCCAAAGCTGTGCCAGAGATGTGCCAGAGTTGTGCCAGAGTTGTGCCCGAGTTGTGCCAGAGTTGTGCCAGAGTTGTGCCATAGTTGTGCCAAAGCTGTGCCAGAGATGTGCCAGAGTTGTGCCAGAGTTGTGCCCGAGTTGTGCCAGAGTTGTGCCAGAGTTGTGCCATAGTTGTGCCAAAGCTGTGCCAGAGATGTGCCAGAGTTGTGCCAGAGTTGTGCCCGAGTTGTGCCAGAGTTGTGCCAGAGTTGTGCCAGAGCTGTGCCAGAGTTGTGCCAGAGTTGTGCCAGAGTCGTGCCAGAGTTGTGCCAGAGACGTGCCAGAGTTGTGCCAGAATTGTGCCAGAGTTGTGCCAGAGTTGTGCCAGAATTATGCCAGAGTTGTGCTATAGTTGTGCCAGAGTTGTGCCAGAGTTGTGCCAGAGTTGCGCCAGAGTCGTGCCAGAGTTGTGCCAGAGTTAAGGGTGCACACCGGGTCAAATCCGCGGATCCCAGAATGGAACCGGACCCGCGGGTCGGTTCGAGTCAAGCGATCCGGGACCTCGGATCCGGGTCCGGATCCGCGGTCCGACTGGAACCGCGGATGGGATCGGATCGATGTCACCGGTTCATTTTGTGCCTATTGTCCAGGGCATGTTGCCCATTAAATTTCTTCATTTGTTGTGGGGAGTGCATTTTCCGTGATCACCCTCTCTCCCTCTCTCTCTCTCTCTCCCTCAATGTCTCCCTCTCTCTCTCTCTGTCTCCCTCTCCCTCTCTCTCTAACTCTCTTTGATAGTCCAACACCGTGTACTGAGCTTCCCAATCTATGATCTCTGTGTCATTGTCTACACTTGTATCATACTATCACTTCACACACATGTATACTGGATAAATTCTCAATTCCATGTTATGTGCTTAGGCCTACTACACATGTTATCAATTCTGGATACTAGGCATCAATTATGAACACATTCTGAATTCCTTGTACTGTGCTTAGGCAAAATACAACTGTTATCAATCATCAGTAGCTTGCAGAAGGGAAGTGGAACATGGAAATGGAACATGGAAATGAGGAAACTCAATTGTTGATTATCTTTTCAGACTCCCATCTCAACCACATCATCTTCGGGTGAGCGATCCTCATCGTTACCTTCACCGACACCATCCCTAACATCCGCATCATCATCTTCACCATTCACGTAGAGGCTAAGCCCCTCGAGCTCCTCAGCAGCCTCTCCAACAAGCCCATCATCCCTAGCTGCTCGCCGCAGTACGTTGATCATAGCCTCTTCTGCTGCAAACTCCTCTGCAACCTGCCCATGCCCCCTGATGGGCAAATCCAAGAGTGCAGATTCGTTGATCCAGCTCTTCATTGTCAGGAGGTTCTCCACGGTAAGGTGCGTGAGGGAGTGCCGGAAGTCCGTAATCACGTGGCTGCCCAAGGAGAAGAGACGTTCAGAGGGGGTTGAAGTGCGAGGAACTGCAAAGATGTCCTGTCCTGCAAGATACAGAGATGGAAACGTGTGCTCAAGTTTCTTGAAGTGCTTCTGGATATGCGTCTTTGAACTCTTCTTTGGGGAGCTTCGACCACCTGTCAATCTCCTCCTTCACACGTGTAAGCGGCTCCTCAACTTCAGGAGCCGCTTCAGGAGTTTCAAACATGCCAGCCATCGGGTCTGCGAGGGCAGCTTGCATAAGGGCGTCGTCCTCAGCACATTTCTGCTCTGGCCGCGGACGGAGCTGTCGCGCCGAGGATGAGGATGACGCCCCGGTTGTAGAAGAATCTTGGCTGCCACCAGTGTGTCAAGTGCTTTGCCGCTGCATCCCTACACTAGCTGCGGCTGCCCTTTCAGCTGATGCTGCTCGGTCCTCCTCGACCCTGGCGTAGTACGGCCGCAACAGCTTTAGGACCTTAGCGTGAAGCGCGGCTGCGTTGGGGACGCCCATGAGCTTGTGCATGTGCTCGTGAAAGCGAAGTCGAAAGCGCGGGTCAGCTGCGGTGGCGAGGATATGCCGCTTGCTCAGAAGGCACACGTACTTCTCGAGCTTCTGCATAGCTGCTTCAAGCCCGGGCTTGATCGCCAACAGCAGCATCTCCTTTGCATCCAGCCGGCCCGCTGCGCCTCTCCTTTTGCTCTTCTGCTCTGCTGTTACTGCTTTCACCTGCCACCCGTGGAGCCTGTCGAACATGCTCTCAAAGAAAGGGATGACAATGTTAAGCGTCGGATACTTGCTCCCGCTCACGTCATCTGTGTAGGCCTTGAAGGGCCGCAAGATGACCGTGAGGAGAGCAAGAAGTGTCCACTGGTCTGTGGTGAGTTTCAGGCCCTCACCATCCCAGCCATACCCATCCAGCCAGCCAGGTAGGACCGGCTTCAGATGCAACACACGCGTCATCATGTCCAGCGTGGCGTTCCAGCGAGTCTCTGTGTCCAGATGGAGGCTTCCCCATGTCAGTCCCGCTGCTGTGGTGCGGTTGACCAGAGAGTGCTCACGCGGTGTGATTCTGGTTAAGAAAACAGCGATGTTGCGTGCCTTTGCGATGATGTCAGTCACAGCAGGCAAACTGAGCAGGTCATTGACAGCAAGATTCATCACATGGCCGAGGCACCTGATGTGCCCGGCCTTCTCAAGGGTGCAATCAACAGCGAGGATGATGAAGTTGTCAATCATGCTGTCGTTGCTGCTCTCGTTGTCAACCGTCAGGCAGAACACCTTGTCCTAGAGCCTCCAAGACTTCAGCGCTTCAGAAAAGACATCAAACAACCTTGCAGCAGTCGTACTCTCAGGGATGGGTGGGAAAGTCAAGGCCATCGTCTTAATCTTACAGTCACTCATCCACTGAGTAGTGACACCCAAGTACTTGATGCGGTTATCTCCTTTCCACCCGTCCGTGGTGAAGCTTACCGCCGACTTTACCTCTGTCAGCATCGTCTTGATCCCTGCTTGGAACGCCCCAGCGGCGATGACGATTTGGCGCGAGATTGTCATGCGTCCAGGCAAGACCGCGGCGGGATTGGTGTGAAGCAGGGCCTGTTGTGGCCAGCGCGACTCCATGGAGAGGAACGAGCAGTTCTTGTCGATGACGTGCTTCCAGATGCTAGAGACAAGGTATTTCTTGTTGAAGACTTGCCCCACAGCCGCAACACCGTGCGCGATCTCCGTGTTCTCCGGGTTGACGCCCTGCACCTCGGCAGCCACGGCGACGACTTGTATGGTGGCAGTCCGAAGCGTCGCTGCCGCCGCATCCTCCGAAGTTGTGCCAGATTTGTGCCAGAGTTGTGCAAGAGTTGTGCCAAAGTTGTGCCAGATTTTTGCCAGAGACGTGCCAGAGTTGTGCCAGAATTGTGCCAGAGTTGTTCCATAGTTGTGCCAGAGCTGTGCCAGAGTTGTGCCAGAGGTGTGCCAGAGTCGTGCCAGAGTTGTGCCAGAGTTGTGCCAGAGTTGTGCTAGAGTTGTGCAAGCGTTGTGTCAGAGCTGTGCTAGAGTTGTGCCAGGGTTGTGCCGTAGTTGTGCTAGAATTGTGCCAGAGTTGTGCTAGAGTTGTGCTATAGTTGTACCAGAGTTCTGCCAGATTTGTGCCATAGTCGTGCCAGAATTATTCCAGAGTTGTGCTAGAGTTGTGCCAGAGTTGTGCCAGAATTGTGCCAGAGTTGTGCCTGAGTTGTACCAGATTTGAGCTCGATTTGTGCCAGAGTTGTGTCAGAGTTGTGCCAGAGTTTTGCCAGAGTTGCTCCAGAATTGTGCACGAGTTGTGAGAGAGTTGTACCAAAGTTGTGCCCGATATGTGCCAGAGTTGTGCCAGAGTTGTGCCAGAGTCGTGCCAGAGTTGTGCCAGAGTTGTTCCAGAGTTCTGCCAGAGTTCTGCAAGAGTTGTGCCAGAGTTGTGCAAGAGTTGTGCCAGGGTTTTGCCAGAGTTGTGCCAGAGTTGTGCCAGAGTTGTGCGAGAGCTTTGCCAGAGTTGTGCCGGAGTTGTGCCAGAGTTGTGCCTGATTTTTGCCAGAGTTGTGCCAGAGTTGTGTCAGAGTTGTACCAAAATTGCGCCAGAGGTGTGCCAGAGTTGTTCCAGAGCTGTGCCAGAATTGAGCCATAGTTGTGCCACAGATGTGCCAGAGTTGTGCCAGGATTGTGCCAGAGTTGTTCCAGAGGTTTGCCATAGCTGTGCCAGAGTTGTGCCCGAGTTGTGCCACAGTCGTGCCAGAGTTGTGCCAGAGTTGTGCCAGAGTTGTGCCAAAGTTGTGCCAGAGTTGTGCCAGAGGTGGGCCAGAGTTGTGCCCAAGTTGTGCAAGAGTTGTGCCAGAGTTGTGCAATAGTTGTGCCAGAGTTGTGCCAAAGTTGTTCCAGAGATGTGCCAGAGTTGTGCCAGAGTTGTGCTAGAGTTGTGCCAGAGATGTGCCAGATTTGTGCCAGAGTTGTGCCAGAGTGGTGCCAGAGTTGTGCTCGAATTGTGCCAGAGTTGTGCCAGATTTGTGCCAGAGTTGTCCGAGAGTTGTGCCAGAGTTGTGCCAGATTTGTGCCAAAGACGTGCCAGGGTTGTGGAAGAATTGTGCCAGAGTTGTTCCAGAGTTTTACCAGAGCTGTGCCATAGTTGTGCCAGAGTTGTGCCAGAGTCGTGCCAGAGTTGTGCCAGAGTTGTGCCAGATTTGCGCTAGAGTTGTGCCAGATTTGTGCTAGAGTGGTGCTATAGTTGTGCCAGAGTTGTTCCATATTTGTGCCAGAGTTGTGCCAGATTTATGCCAGAGTTGTGCTAGAGTTGTGCCAGAGTTGTGCCAGAGACGTGCCAGAGTTGTGCAAGAGTTGCGCCAGAGTTGTGCCAGAGGTGTGCCAGAGTTGTGCCAGAGTTGTGCAAGAGTTGTGCCAGAGGTGTGCTAGAGTTGTGCCAGAGTTGTGCCAGAGACGTGCCAGAGTTGTGCAAGAGTTGCGCCAGAGTTGTGCCAGAGGTGTGCCAGAGTTGTGCCAGAGTTGTGCAAGAGTTGTGCCAGAGGTGTGCTAGAGTTGTGCCAGAGTTGTGCCAGAGACGTGCCAGAGTTGTGCAAGAGTTGCGCCAGAGTTGTGCCAGAGGTGTGCCAGAGTTGTGCCAGAGTTGTGCAAGAGTTGTGCCAGAGGTGTGCTAGAGTTGTGCCAGAGTTGTGCCAGAGACGTGCCAGAGTTGTGCAAGAGTTGCGCCAGAGTTGTGCCAGAGGTGTGCCAGAGTTGTGCCAGAGTTGTGCAAGAGTTGTGCCAGAGGTGTGCTAGAGTTGTGCCAGAGTTGTGCCAGAGACGTGCCAGAGTTGTGCAAGAGTTGCGCCAGAGTTGTGCCAGAGGTGTGCCAGAGTTGTGCCAGAGTTGTGCAAGAGTTGTGCCAGAGGTGTGCTAGAGTTGTGCCAGAGTTGTGCCAGAGACGTGCCAGAGTTGTGCAAGAGTTGCGCCAGAGTTGTGCCAGAGGTGTGCCAGAGTTGTGCCAGAGTTGTGCAAGAGTTGTGCCAGAGGTGTGCTAGAGTTGTGCCAGAGTTGTGCCAGAGACGTGCCAGAGTTGTGCAAGAGTTGCGCCAGAGTTGTGCCAGAGGTGTGCCAGAGTTGTGCCAGAGTTGTGCAAGAGTTGTGCCAGAGGTGTGCTAGAGTTGTGCCAGAGTTGTGCCAGAGACGTGCCAGAGTTGTGCAAGAGTTGCGCCAGAGTTGTGCCAGAGGTGTGCCAGAGTTGTGCCAGAGTTGTGCAAGAGTTGTGCCAGAGGTGTGCTAGAGTTGTGCCAGAGTTGTGCCAGAGACGTGCCAGAGTTGTGCAAGAGTTGCGCCAGAGTTGTGCCAGAGGTGTGCCAGAGTTGTGCCAGAGTTGTGCAAGAGTTGTGCCAGAGGTGTGCTAGAGTTGTGCCAGAGTTGTGCCAGAGACGTGCCAGAGTTGTGCAAGAGTTGCGCCAGAGTTGTGCCAGAGGTGTGCCAGAGTTGTGCCAGAGTTGTGCAAGAGTTGTGCCAGAGGTGTGCTAGAGTTGTGCCAGAGTTGTGCCAGAGACGTGCCAGAGTTGTGCAAGAGTTGCGCCAGAGTTGTGCCAGAGGTGTGCCAGAGTTGTGCCAGAGTTGTGCAAGAGTTGTGCCAGAGGTGTGCTAGAGTTGTGCCAGAGTTGTGCCAGAGACGTGCCAGAGTTGTGCAAGAGTTGCGCCAGAGTTGTGCCAGAGGTGTGCCAGAGTTGTGCCAGAGTTGTGCAAGAGTTGTGCCAGAGGTGTGCTAGAGTTGTGCCAGAGTTGTGCCAGAGACGTGCCAGAGTTGTGCAAGAGTTGCGCCAGAGTTGTGCCAGAGGTGTGCCAGAGTTGTGCCAGAGTTGTGCAAGAGTTGTGCCAGAGGTGTGCTAGAGTTGTGCCAGAGTTGTGCCAGAGACGTGCCAGAGTTGTGCAAGAGTTGCGCCAGAGTTGTGCCAGAGGTGTGCCAGAGTTGTGCCAGAGTTGTGCAAGAGTTGTGCCAGAGGTGTGCTAGAGTTGTGCCAGAGTTGTGCCAGAGACGTGCCAGAGTTGTGCAAGAGTTGCGCCAGAGTTGTGCCAGAGGTGTGCCAGAGTTGTGCCAGAGTTGTGCAAGAGTTGTGCCAGAGGTGTGCTAGAGTTGTGCCAGAGTTGTGCCAGAGATGTGCCAGAGTTGTGCCAGAGTTGTGCCAGATTTTTGCCAGAGTTGTGCAAGAGTTGTGCCAGAGGTGTGCCAGAGTTATGCCAGAGTTGTGCCAGATTTGTGCCAGAGTTGTGCCAGAGTTGTGGCAGAGTTGTGCCAGAATTGTGCTAGAGTTGTGCGAGATTCGTGCTAGTATTGTGCCAGAGTTGTTCCAGAGTTGTGCCAGAGTTGTGCCAGAGTTGTTCCAGAGTTGAGCCAGAGTTGTGCCATAGTTGTGCTATAGTTGTGCCATATTTGTGCTAGTTATGTGCTATAGTTGTGCCAGGGTTCTGCCAGAGTTGTGCCAGAGTTGTGCCAGAATTATGCCAGAGTTGTGCTAGAGTTGTGCCAGAGTTGTGCCAGAGTTGTGCCGGAGCTGCGCAAGAGTCGTGCCAGAGTTGTGCCAGAGTTAAGGGTGCACATCGGGTCCAATCCGCGGATCCCAGAATGGAACCGGACCCGCGGGCCGGTTCGAGTCAAGCGATCCGGAACTGCGGATCCGGGTCGGGATCCGCGGTTCGACGTGAACCGCGGATGGGATCGGATTGATGTCACCGGTTCATTTTGTGCATATTGTCCAGGACATGTTGCCCATTAAACTTCTTCATTTTTTGTGGGGAGTGCATTTTCCGTGATCACCCTCTCTCCCTCTCTCACTCTGCCTCAATCTCTCCCTCTCTCTCTCTCTGTGTGTGTCTCTCTCTCTCTAACTCTCTTTGATAGTCCAACACCGTGTACTGAGCTTCCCAATCTATGATCTCTGTGTCATTGTCTACACTTGTATCATACTATCACTTCACACACATGTATACTGGATACATTCTCAATTCCATGTTATGTGCTTAGATCTACTACACATGTTATCAATTCTGGATAATAGGCATCAATTATGAACACATTCTGAATTCCTTGTACTGTGCTTAGGTAAACTACAAGTGTTATCAATCATCAGTAACTTGCACAAGGGAAGTGGAACATGGAAATGGAACATGGAAATGAGGAAACTGAATTGTTTATTATTTTTTCAGACTCCCATCTCAACCACATCATCATCGGGTGATCCATCCTCATCGTCACCTTCACCGACACCATCCCTGACGTCCGCATCATCATCTTCACCATTCACGTAGATGCTAAGCCCCTCGAGCTCCTCAGCAGCCTCTCCAACAAGCCCATCATCCCTAGCTGCTCCCCTAAGTGCGTTGATCATAGCCTCTTCTGCTGCAAACTCCTCTGCAACCTGCCCATGCCGGCTGATGGGGAAATCCAAGAGTGCAGGTTCATTGATCCAGCTCTTCATCGTCAGGAGGTTCTCCACGGTAAGGTGCGCGAGGGAGTGCCGGAAGTCCGTAATCACGTGCCTGCCCAAGGAGAAGAGACGTTCAGAGGGGGTTGAAGCTCCAGGAACTGCAAAGATATCCTGTGCTACAAGATACAGAGATGGAAACGTGTGCTCAATTTTCTTGAAGTACTTCAGGATATGCGTCTTTTAACTCTTCTTGGGGAGCTTCGACCACTTGTCAAGCTCCTCCTCCACACCTGTAAGCAGCTCCTCAACTTCAGGAGCCGCTTCAAACATGCCAGCCATCGGGTGTGCGAGGGCGGCTTGCAGAAGGGCGTCGTCCTCAGCACGTTGCTGCTCTGGCCACGGACAGAGCTCTGGCGCCGAGGCTGAGGATGACGCCCCGGTTGTAGAAGAATCTTGGCTGCCACCCGTGTGTCCAGTGCTTTGCCGCTGCATCCTTGCACTAGCTGTGGCTGCCCTTTCAGCTGATGCTGCTCGCTACTCCTCGACCTTGGCATAATACGGCCGCAAGAGCTCTAGGACCTTTGCGTGAAGCGCGCCTGCGTTGGGGAAGTCCATGAGCTTGTGCGTGTGCTCGTGAAAGCGAAGTCGAAAGCGCGGGTCAGCTGCGGTGGCGAGGATATGCCGCTTGCTCAGAAGGCGCGCGTACTTCTCAAGCTTCTGCAGGGCCGCTCCAAGCCCGGGCTTGATCACCAACTGCAGCGTCTCCTTTACGTCCAGCCAGCCCGCCTTGCCTCTCCTTTTGCTCTTCTGCTCTGCTGTTACTGCTTTCACTTGCCACCCGTGGAGCCTATCAAACATGCTCTCAAAGAAAGGGATGACAAGGTTAAGCGCCGGGTACTTGCTCCTGCTCACTTTGTCTGTGTAGGCCTTGAAGGGCCGCAAGATGACCGTGAGGAGAGCAAGAAGTGTCCACTGGTCTGTGGTGGGTTTCAGGCCCTCACCATTCCGGCCATACCCATCCAGCCAGCCAGTCAGGACCGGCTTCAGATGCAACACACGCGTCATCATGTCCAGCGTGGCGTTCCAGCGAGTCTCTGTGTCCAGTTGGAGGCTTCGCCATGTCAGTCCTGCTGCTATGGCGCGGTTGATCAGAGACTGCTCACGCGGTGCGCATCTGGTTGCGAAAATAGCGATGTTGAGTGCCTTTGCGATGATGTCAGTCACAGCAGGCAAACTGAGCAGGTCATTGACAGCAAGATTCATGACATGGCCGAGGCACCTGATGTGCCCGGCCTTCTCAAGGGTGCAGTCAACAGCGGGGATGATGAAATTGTCAATCATGCTGTCGTTGCTGCTCTTGTTGTCAACGGTCAGGCATAACTCATTGTCCCAGAGCCCCCAAAACTTTAGCACTTAAAAAAATACCTCAAACAACCATGCAGCAGTCGGACTCTCAGGGATGGGTGGGAAAGACAGGGCCATTGTCTTAATCTTACAGTCACTCATCTAGTGAGCAGTGACACCCAAGTACTTGATGCGGTTATCTCCTTTCCACCCGTCCGTGGTGAAGCTTACCGTTGAAGTTACCTCTGTCAGCATCTTCTTGATCCGTGCTCGGAACGCCGTAGCGGCGATGACAATTTGGCGCGAGATTGTCATGCGTCCAGGCAAGACCGCGGCGGGATTGGTGTGACGCAGGGCCTGTTGTAGCCAGCGCGACTCCATGGAGAGGAAGGAGCAGTTCTTGTCGATGACGTGCTTCCAGATGTAGGGGACAAAGAATTTCTTGTTGAAGACTTACCTCAGAGCCGCAACACCACGCGCGATCTCCGTGTTCTCCGGGTTGACGCCATGTACCTTGGCAGCCATGGCGACAACTTGTATGGTGGCAGCCTGAAGCGTCGCTGCTGCCGCTTCCTCCTTCAGCTTCTTCCACGTGGCGTTGTGCTGCACCCGCATGTGCTTCCACATATTGCCCGTGCTCCCGCCGGACTTGTTGCTCGCTGAGTAGTTGGCCGGGCAGAGGTTGTAGTACACGCGAGGTTCGCCCACGGGTCCATCATTTTTTGTGAACACAGTCCATATGACGCTGGTGTCATCTGATGCCTTCTGTTTTTCACTCGCGGTTGTCTCGTCCTCGCTGTCATTCTCGCCGAGAGGAGTCGAACTGACAGCTGCATCATCCGCTGGAGTGTCGTCCTCCATCTGTGGATGGCGGACATAGTCAAAAAATTGGTTACGACTGACAACCACGAGAACGTGGAAGGCAAACTGACCGATGCACTGGACATCCCACCCACCGGTTGCCGATACCCTGCTTTTTTTAAATCCACAGAAGAAATCGATTATTTTGACGGAGGTACAAAAAGGACAATTTGCTCGGTTTACCGCTGAAATTACATAGATTCAGTACCTCATGAGTCATTGTGCACGTTTTAGCGGTGTTAAGTTTTCAACTTGTCATACCGTACCGCCTTCGTCAAACACGATTGCGGCACACCTTCAACACGTCTTCGGCACACCGGCGGCACGGTTTGCTCATGGAAACCGCTAGCCGGTCATGCAAAATACAGCTCAGCCGAGGATAGGCTGAGCTGGAATATGCCGTCATGCGTGTTTGTACTCATATTCTAGCTAATTTCGATGCACGCATGTCGCGCGTCTTTCCGCGATTGGCAGTTTAAGCTACCAGTTGCGTAAACACACGCAACATGCGTCACACGCCGCTTTTGCCATGGACGAGATGTGAGCTAAACTACGTCACAAGATGCCAATGGTTGGTGTCCACATTGCAAACCATTCCACTAAGAGGTCAAACCTTTGCTTAAGACATGCCATATCACATGCGCATGACCGCCTCCGCGTCACGTCAGATATTTTCCATGTCAAAGCTACGTACGTACATATGCATGAATGATCGCAACTCGAGTTCTCCAAATCTCAAAGGCACAATCAGCGATAAGTAATTTGATGGCCTCTAATGGACCCATAACTCCTTAACAAAGTCAACAGGCCGGATGTGAGCCACACGTGTGGCATTATATCCAGAATATTTTACCAAAGCATCCGCGGGTCGACGGATGAGATCCGCGGTTCTGACCCGTACAGGCCCTATTATGGACCCGCGGATGACAAGGTCGGATGACGAGGTCGGTTCGATCAATGCCATAGATGTGGTCCGCAGGCTCCCCCCCCCCCCCCCCCCCGGGGGGGGGGGGGGGGGGGAGCCTGCGGACCACATCTATGGCATTGATCGAACCGACCTCGTCATCCGACCTTGTCANAAAGTCAACAGGCCGGATGTGAGCCACACGTGTGGCATTATATCCAGAATATTTTACCAAAGCATCCGCGGGTCGACGGATGAGATCCGCGGTTCTGACCCGTACAGGCCCTATTATGGACCCGCGGATGACAAGGTCGGATGACGAGGTCGGTTCGATCAATGCCATAGATGTGGTCCGCAGGCTCCCCCCCCCCCCCCCCCCCGGGGGGGGGGGGGGGCGGATATCTGCGGATCCCGGATCGGATCGGCTGGCTGGATCCGGAACCGCGGGTCGATCCGTATCCGTGTCTCCGCGGATCTAATCCGCGGATACGCGGAACCTGTGTGCACCCTTAGCCAGAGTTGTGCCAGAGTTGTGCCAGAGTTGTGCCAGAGTTGTGTTAGAGTTGGGCCAGGGTTGTGCCCGAGTTGTGCAAGAGGTGTGCCAGAGTTGTGCCAGAGTTGTGCAAGAGTTGTGTGTCCGGAAAATGTAACGATGATTAGGCGGAGTGGTTGGACAGATGAGGTGGCTGCGGAAGCATCAGAGAAGCTGCAGATGGCTGACGGCGTGCTGACGTCATGACGAACGGCGAGACACGTATGCTAAGGACAACAAATTGCTGACGAGCGGAAGCGATGAGGCAGGATGAGCGTGGGGGCGGTGCCAAAGGCACGAGCCGATCAGGAAATATGACTTGCATGGGTGCAGTGCCAACTGGCATGGGCGCAGAGGTACGAAGGTGCCTCCGCGAAGTGATGCGGGTGAGACGGAGCAAAGCGGATGAGCGATAAAGGGCAAAGCTGATACAAGCAAAGATAGGCAATGGAGGATGGAAGTGCCACAGCCGTTTGGTGGGCAAGAGAGATGACACAATGAGGCCACAGCCGTGAAGGCGGGCAAAGCGGAAGATGCGGAAATCTTAGTTTACATGAGTAGATGACTGATAACAGAGGCAAAAAACATACAGGAGTACTGGACTACTTCATTACTAGTCCTAGGTTCTACTATGGGGGGCGATAGTCCAAATGGTACCACAGCCGCTTGGCTGCTTTTGTCATGGAGGCAGGGTGCGGAGCCGCTTCGCGGCTTTGCACGTACAAGAATGGTGCGGGACGTCTTGGAGGCACGTAGCCCTGGAGCGGTGCACCGGCGTTGTTCATCTGCGCCTGTTTTTGGCACATGGGTGTGAGGGCGCTTCTCCGTCACATGAGCGCGGAGCGAGGTCCGGAGCGCGGGTCCTGGGTGACCGTTATCGTGCAGCCGGCCGTTCGTGAAGTGTCGGTTAGGAAATGTCTGAACCAGTTCATATGGGGTGCCATCATCACAGATATGAGCTCACCGCCAGAGGTTTTTGGTGTCCAACATCCGTATGCCCTTGCTTTACCGAGGAGGGGTACTTGTGGAGTATGATTATCAGTTGGGGCGGACTTGTGATATTGTGAGAGTATTCTGACACCTGCCCTCAATGTCACAAGTCTGCTTGTGTGTCTAAGAGGTGGGAGTCCAGTTGGTTGAAGTTGATGTAGTGGCGTGCTGTAGTTGCTGTTGGGAGACTGGCGAGAGGTTGTCCAGATGTGTGCACGGAAGTGGTTCTTCACTGATCTATAGGAATCAGGGGTGTTGAGAGAGACACCCTGTGCTGAGCTGCTAACAGATTGGCCCTCTTCCATCCAGAGTTGGTTTGGAAGGAGAAGGCCCCCAGTATTAGGGGGGTGCTGCTGCAGTCCTCGCGTGTTCACCCACAGGAACGCGCGGCCCAAGAGGATGGAGTTCCACAGGGAAAGAGCGAGTTCAGCACCGTCAGTTGTGGAGTGATTGGTGTTTAGGGGGGTGGTCCTGGTAGGAGATGCTGGGGGTACTGATGAGTTATTCTGTTGGCTGAGATGCTACTGTTGTCGTGCTTGTTGCTCATGAGGAAGGAGGTAGATGGTTGCTGATACTGCTGGTGAAGACACTGCAGGTATGCATGGTTCCAGGTTTCTGGATAGAGAATGTGATGACTCAGAAGGTGAAGGAGCTGCGGAGATTGAAAGAGTCATTGTCGTGGAGGCAACAGCAATTGTGGCGGCTGATGGTGATTCAGGGTCGTCTTGCTGCTGTGGCGTTGTGTTGTAGATGGTTGTGCCGTAGCTGAGCATCATGAAGTTGTTGAGCTCCTCTTTGGTGGAAATTGGAGTGTTGGAGTAGAGTAGCAGTCCCATGGATGCATGTATGGGTAAGGACAGGAGGCGTCTGTGGCTGCTGCAGAGTACCATTCTCCTGAGCCAAAGTAGTGATTGTTCATGTCATTCAAAGAGGGAGATGCCCGGATGGATGATTGTTGGAGGACTGAGCATGATTTTGCAGAGCTCGGCAAATAGTATGCTTGCGCGAGTAGTTGGCGGCGTCGACGGCGTGATTTTCTCTTTGACATGCGAGTGGATGGTTGGTTGTTGGCGGCAGTGGAGGAGGTGCCATGGAGCATGAAATAGGCTAAGGATGTGGATGGTGGTGAATGCTTGCTGCACCCAGTTGTCCCGACAGCTACGGAGAAGATGTTGCCGGAAAGAGCGGCTCGTGTGCTTCGATTCAACAGAGAGGAGGACATACAGTAGGGAGCTGTGGCTGGAGGGTTATTTGTTCGTGGACACAGTGTAGGATCTGAAGGCGACGAGAAGGTGAGGAGTTGGCCGGGTGAGTGAGACGCTGCTGATACGATTCTTTTAGAAGGAGAGTCATGGTCTTCTGTCAGCTGAGGTTGGGGAAGGTTGGCGTGGGCGATGACAGTAGATGAAGCTGCTATTTCTTAAGATGGCTGAGGACCAGGATGCTGCGAACACTACTTCTGTTGCTTGTGCTGATGCCAGGCTGCTACTGCAAGGCAACCGAGTACGTAGAGGATTATGATGCCCAGTTTAAGGAGGAGACATGCGTAGTGCAGCTGAGATGTGGAGACGTTGCTGTAAGGGTTGAGGAGACTCAGCTCCTGAATGCTTCTACTTTTCTTGTGTAGCACTGTCACTGGGCCGTGCCCATACACGGTCAAGCGACACGCTAGGCACGATGTTGAGGTGGGAGTAAACAGCCTCTGTGGCAGTGCTGTTGCTGCTGAAGGCAATGCGGCTGCTGCTACTACGAAGGCTTTTCAAAGATGTGCCCATACACAGCCTCGTCAGCTGTGTAGTACAGGGAGGAAGTAAGTAACGGCGAATTTGTTGGCTTGGAGCAATGGTGCGGTTCGATCGGCGATGGCGCCGCTTGGTGTGGCGGTTCAGGCGTCAGAGTTGCGGAGGAGGACGGAAGATGATGCAGGTTCTTTTCCCTATGCTTTGATACCATGTCAAGAAAACGTAACGATGATTAGGCGAAGTGGATGGACAGATGAGGTGGCTGCGGAAGCATCGGGGAAGCTGCAAATGGCTGGCGACGTGCTGATGTCATGACGAACGGCGAGACACGTCTGCTGAGGACAACAAAGTGCTGACGAGCGGAAGCGATGAGACAGGATGAGCGTGGGGATGGTGCCAAAGGCACAGGCCGATCAGGAAGTATGAATTGCATAGACGCAGTGCCAACTGGCACGGGCGCAGTGGTACGAAGGCGCCTCGGCGAACTGATGCGGGTGAGACGGAGCAATGCGGGAGAGCGACAAAGGGCAAAGCTGATACAAGCAAAGATATGCAACGGAGGATGGAAGTGCCACAGCCGTCTGGCAACCAACAGCGATGTCACGATGAGGCCACAGCCGTGGAGGTGGGCGAAGCAGAAGATGCGGAAAGCTTGATTGCTATGAGTAGATGAATGATAACAGAGGCAAAAACATATAGGAGTATTGAAATACTTAAGTACTGGTCCTAGGTTCTACTATGGGGGAGGATAGCCCAAGTGGTGCCGCAGCCGCTTGGTTGCTTCTGTCATAGAGGCAGGGTGCGGAGCCGCTTCGCGGCTCGCACGTACAAGGGTGGTGCGGGACGTCTTGGAGGTACATAGTCCTGGAGTGGTGCGCCGGCGTTATTCATCTGCGCCTGTCTTTGGTACATTGGAGAGAGGGCGCTTCTCTGCTACATAAGCGCGGAGCGAGGTCCGGAGCGCGGGTCCTGGGTGACCGTTATCGTGCAGCTGGCCGTTCGTGAAGTGTCGGTCAGGAAATGTCTGGACCAGTTCCTACGGGGAGCCATCATCAAGGAGATGAGCTCACCGACAGAGGTTTTTGGTGTCCTATATCCGTGTGCCCTTGCTTTGCCGAGGAGGGGTACTTGTGGAGTATGATTCTCAGTTGGGGCAGACTTGTGATATTGTGAGAGTATTCTGACATTGTGCCAAAGCTGTGCGGGAGGTATGCCAGAGTTGTGCCAAAGTTGTGCCCGAGTTGTGCCAGAGTTGTGCCAGAGTTGTGCCAGAGTTATGCCAGAGTTGTGCCAGAGCTGTGCTAGAGTTGTGCCAGAGATGTGCCAGAGTTGTGCCAGAGTTGTGTCATAGTTTTGCCATAGTTGTGCCAGACTTGTGCCAGAGTCGTGCCAGAGTTGTGCCAGAGTTGTGCCAGAATTGTGCCAAAGTTGTGCCAAAGTTGTGCCAGAGTTGTGCCAGAGTTGTGCCATAGTTGTGCCAGAGTTGTGCCAGAGTTGTGTCAGAGTTTACCAGAGTTGTGCCAGAGTTGTACCAGAGTTGTGCCAGAATTGTGCCAAAGTTGTGCCAAAGTTGTGCCAGAGTTGTGCCAGAGTTGTGCCATACTTGTGCCAGATTTGTGCCAGAGACGTGCCAGAGTTGTGCAATAATTGTGCCAGAGTTGTTCCAGAGTTTTACCAGAGCTGTGCCGGAGTTGTGCCAGAGTCTTGCCAGAGTTGTGCTAGAGTTGTGCCAGAGCTGTGCGTGAGTTGTGCCAGAGTTGTGCCAGAGTTGTGCCATAGTTGTGCTATACTTGTGCCAGAGTTGTGCTAGTGTTGTGCTATAGTTGTGCCAGAGTTGTGCCAGAGTTGTGCCAGAGTTGTGCCAGAGTTGTGCCAGTGTTCTGCCAGAATTATGCCACAGTTTTGCTAGGGTTGTGCCAGAGTTTTTCCAAAGTTGTGCCAAAGTTGTGCCAGAGTTGTGCCAGAGTTGTGTCAGAGTTGTGCCAGAGTTGTGCCAGAGTTGTACCAGAGTTGTGCCAGAGTTGTGCTAGGTGTGTGCCAGAGTTGTACCAGAGTCGTGCCAGAATTGTGCCGGAGTCGTGCCAGAGTTGTGCCAGTGTTGTGCCAGAGTTGTGCCAAAGTTGTGCCAATGTTGTGCCATAGTTGAGCAAGAGTTGTGCCAGAGTTGTGCTAGCGTTGTGCCAGTGTTTTGCCAGAGTTGTGCCAGATTTGTGCCAGAGTTGTGCCACAATTGTGCCAGAGTTGTGCCAGAGTTGTACCACAGTTGTGCAAGAGTTGTGCTAGACGTGTGCCAAGGTTGTGCCAAATGCGTGCCAATGTTGTGCCAGAGTTGTGCCAGAGTTTTGCCTGAGTTGTGCCAGAGTTGTGCCAGTGTTGTGCCAGAGTTGTGCCAGAGTTGTGCCAGAATTGTGCCAGAGTTGTGCCAGAGTTGTGCCAGTGTTCTGCCAGAATTGTGCCAGAGTTGTGCCAGAGTTGTGCCAGCATTGTGCCAGTGTTGTGCCAGATGTATGCCAGAGTTGTGCCATAGTTGTGCCAGGGTTGTGCCAGAGTTGTGCCAGAGTTGTGCCACAGATGTGCCAGAGCTGTGCCAGAGTTGTGTCAGAGTTGTACCACAGTTGTGCCAGAGTTGTGCCAGAGTTGTTCCAGAGTTGTGCCAGAGTTGTGCCAGAGTTGTGCCAGAGTCATGCCAGAGTTTTGCCAGAGTTTTGACAGAGTTGTGCTAGAGTTGTGCGAGAGTTGTGCGAGAGTTGTGCCAGAGTTGTGCCAGAGTTGTGCCATAGTTGTGCTATAGTTGTGCCGGAGTTGTGCTAGAGTTGTGCTATAGTTGTGCCAGAGTTGTGTCAGAGTTTTGCCATAGTTGTGCCAGAGTTACGCCAGAGTTGTGCCAAAGTTATGCCAGAGTTGTACCATAGTTGTGCCAAAGTTGTGCCAGAGTTGTGCCAGAGTTGTGCCAGAGTTGTGCCAGATTTGTGCCAGATTTGTGCCAGAGACGTGCCAGAGTTGTGCAATAATTGTGCCGGAGTTATTCCAGAGTTTTACCAGAGCTGTGCCAGAGCTATACCAGAGTTGTACCAGAGTTGTGCTAGAGTTGTGCCAGAGTTGTGCCAGAGTTGTGCCAGAGTTGTGCCAGAGTTGTGCCATAGTTGTGCTATAATTATGCCAGAGTTGTGCTAGTGTTGGGCTATAGTTGTACCAGAAGTCTGCCAGAGTTGTGCCAGAGTTGTGCCAGATTTATGCCAGAGTTGTGCTAGGGTTGTGCCAGAGTTGTGCCAGATTTCTGCCATAGTTGTGCCAGAGTCGTGCCACAGTTGTGCCAGAGTTGTGCCAGAGTTGTGCTAGAGTTGTGCCAGAGTTGTGCCAGAGTTGTGCCAGAG
>SZWC01018803.1:29656-46506 GCA_023375785.1 Penium margaritaceum | reverse complement strand
AATGCAAAAACATGCAAATGGGCCTCATGCCCAGTCCGCCGAAAGGTGCCTACAAGACGTAGAAGGCACAGCAAGGAGTCCCGGTGACATCTGGGGCTCTGGAATAGTGGTCGGTCAGCTCCAGGCGGGTAGTCCGCTGCCTGTCGTCGCGCCGGTGTCACCAGGGCCGCCTGCCTCAGGGATCTGCACGAGTATGGACACGGCCGAGTGGTCACAGTAAACTGTACAGGAACGGCACAAAGCACAACACCCCCCCCCCCCTTGAGCTTTCTAGAACTTGTTACTCAGTTCATCAACCATTCAGAAAACAGCTAATTTCAGGCTGGCAGGTCTTTCGGTGAGGCCTGCTAGACGGCTGACAGCCCAAAACCCGGGCGTCGTCTGTTTTGCCTGAAAACTAGACCATACTATAATACCTACGCTGCGAACGCAGCCGTGGGGTCAGAATCCACTAGAAGAATAGTAGTGAGGAATTATGGTAGCCTGAACGCAGGTAGTGCCCACGATGGTTTATGCTGCCGAACAGGGCCATGCAACATGCAACAGGGACCCTAGGCAGCGCATGACGACGCAGGCACGACAGTACGTGCTGGACGCATGCAGATAGCGACTGTGGTGGCAGTGACTGTCGGCAGCGCGACCGCCGAGGAGGCCTGCCGATGGAGGTGAACACATCGCCGGAGAGAGGAGGTTCCAGTGAACTGCGAGACGACCTCAGCGTGCGTCGGCTCCACCGGATGTCACTCCATCAGCGTCGAGTCTCGCTGTCAGTCATCTACACGCCGATGTACACAAGCCGGGAGGACACAACAGAGCACAATGAGCGCAAAAACTAACACTCCCCCATGACTCACAGGCGTAGTGCACATGGGCGGGCACAGACACGGTCAACACACATAGTCCCCCAGGACACGCAAAAGTGCAGGCAGAGACAAAGAGAGCAAGTCACGGACGTACGCCATCTGAACTCACAGCCTTCTTAACCGAGTCCCGCTTCAGTGCCTTGGTCTGGAAGCTGCCGTGCTGTTTCAACCCACACGATGCTGATGCTGCCGACGTGCAAAAATGAACGCACATAGTGATACTCAACATTGATGTGCTTTGTGCGAGTGTGATGCACACCGTCATTGTCTGCAATGGCCATGGCACTCTCATTGTCACAATGCAAGGTGATAGATGCAACAGACTGACGCAACTCGGACAACAGACGACGCAACTACACACTCTCACACGCGCCTGAGCCAAGGGCCACGTACTCAGCCTCAGCAATGCTGTGTGCAATGCACCCCTGCTTGCCACTGTGCAAGGACACAGTTGTGCCACCAATCACGAAGATCCAGCATGTGCGACTTTTACCATCTGGACTGCCCGCCCACTCGCTGCCGGTGTAGCCCACTACGACGACGGACGGCTGGCGGCGGAACATGAGACCTCGCCGAGGGGTCGAGACGACATAGCGCAGCACTCGGATCGCGGCCTCGTAGTGGAGGTGACGCGGATCCTGAGAGAACTGGGCCAGGAGGTTGACGGCGAACGCGATGTCTGGACGCGTCGTCGTCGCCAGGAACATCAGTGACCCGATGATCCGCAGATACGTGGTCACATCAACTGGCTCCCCCACAACAGCTGGGTCAGGACTCTTCANCCAGTCGCTGTCGGTGTAGCCCACTACGACGACGGACGGCTGGCGGCGGAACATGAGACCTCGCCGAGGGGTCGAGACGACATAGCGCAGCACTCGGATCGCGGCCTCGTAGTGGAGGTGACGCGGATCCTGAGAGAACTGGGCCAGGAGGTTGACGGCGAACGCGATGTCTGGACGCGTCGTCGTCGCCAAGAACATCAGTGACCCGATGATCCGTAGATACGTGGTCACATCAACTGGCTCCCCCACAACAGCTGGGTCAGGACTCTTCAGCTTCACCTGGCCGTTGGGCGACATGGGTGAGGATGCGCTAGACACGAGGGGCAGGTCCTCGGCGAAGCGAGCTGACAGGGTGTGCACATAGGCAGCCTGGTGGACGTGTAGGATGCCCTGAGAGGGATCACGCTCGAGCTCCATGCACAGGAAGACTTGGGCAGACCCGAGATCCTTCATCTAGTAGGCGGCGTGCAGCAAGTCCTTGACATGTTGGATGGCGGCCGTGTCTGGCAACGTAATGAGGAGATCGGCAACGTATACCAGAACTGCGGCAAAGGTCTGACCTTGTTGGCTGAGAAAGAGTACGGGGTCAGCGGTGCTGCGCTGGAGACCGCCACGGAGAAGTGTGCTACTGATCTCCTGGTTCCAGCACCGAAGCGACTGCTTCAGACCATAGAGGGCCTTCCGCAGCCGCCAGACTCTCTCAGTACCGTCGTCGAAGCCTGGGGGCTGCACCATGTAGAGCTCTTCACCCTCCAGTGAGCCATGGAGGAACGTGTTGCTCACGTCCATCTGATGTAGCTCCCATCCATGCTGGGCAACCAGGCTGAAGAGCGCCCGGCTAGTGGAGAACCGACCGACAGGGGCGAAGATCTGGTCGTAATCGACTCCAAGGACCTGAGCAAACCTCTTTGCTGTGAGGCGGGCCTTGTACTTGTCCAAGTACCCGTGAGGCTTCCACTTGCGCTGAAGGACCCACCTGGCACCAATGGCCTTCCGACCTAGAGGGAGGTCAACGAGGTCGTACACGTGGTGCTGCCAGATAGCAGCAAGTTCCTTGGCGTAGGCGGCATCCCAATGTGCGGCCTTAATAGAGCCTCGCGTAGGGTGGCTCGGTCCTCCGGGCGTGCTGTGGACCGGACGGAGAGGGCGTGTGCATCACGAGCTCCAGGTGGGATGCGGGCGAGTGCAGCCATGACAGCATGCCGATGCTCGTGATGAAGCATGGCATAGCCCAGTGCAGAGCCCGGGTGAAGGTCGGAGATGATGGCCGAGGTGGTCAGGCCGAGAGCCTTCGTGCCAGGGTCCCCACTCACGACCGAGGGAGTGGAGGAGACATGTGGAGCCACAGGGGATCGAGGTGCCACAGGACGCAGTGCGACGGTCTGCACTGTCGGCCGAGGTCGGAGGCTGCCGCCTGGGCCACGTGTGTAGCGCGACTGGGCGGGAGATGTCACTGAGTCCGACGGACCAACGGAGGAGGACGGGACGCGTGGCGCGGAGGAGCCAGCGGACGCGACTGGGGCTGCTGGCCCGGAGGGGCCAGCGGACGCGACTGGGTTTGCTGGCCCGGAGGGGCCAGCGGACGCGACCGGCGTTGCTGGCCCGGAGGGGCCAGCAGACGCGACTGGGGGGTGCTGGCCCGGAGGGGCCAGCGGATGCGACCGGCGCTACTGGCCCGGAGGGGCCAGCGGACGCGACTGGGGCTGCAGGCCCGGAGGGGCCAGCGGACGCGACCGGCGTTGCTGGCCCGGAGGGGCAAGCGGACGTGACTGGGGCTGTTGGCCCGGAGGGGCCAGTGGACGTGACTGGGGCTGCTGGCCCGGAGGGGCCAGCGGACGCGACTTGGGCTGCTGGCCCGGAGGGGCCAGCGGACGCGACCGGCGTTGCTGGCCCGGAGGGGCCAGCGGACGTGACTGGGGCTGCTGGCCCGGAGGGGCCAACGGACGTGACTGGGGCTGCTCGCACGGAGGGGCCAGCGGACGCGACCGGCGCTGCTGGCCCAGAGGGGCCAGCCGACTTGACTGGGGCTGCTGGCTCAGAGGATGCGACAGGGACTACCGGCTCAGAGGGATGGAGTGCTGTGTCACCCGGAAGCCACAGGACGGAGGACAGACTCACCACTCCCCCATGCGACAGGAGGGACACGGACAAGCCGGAGCGGATGAGGTCGCGGGGAAACAGGTCCTCGAAAAAGAGGGCATCGCGGGACTCGATGATGCAGTTCCGGGACGGGTCCCAGAACCGCCAGGCCTTAGACTGACGAGACACACCGAGGAAGGTGCAGGGGCGGCCGCGCGGGGCGAGGTTGCCGCCCTGCTGTGGGGCGGGCAGCCATACAATGGCGACGCAGCCCCAGACGCGAGCCGGGCGGAGATCCGCGCGCCGACCGCACCAGTGCTGGTAGGGTGTGGACTGGCGGGGAAGAGGACCGTGGGGAATCCGGTTGCATACCCAGGTCATGTAGGCCATGGCCTCAAAATAGAAGCCATCGGACAGACCGGACTCAACGCGCATGGTGCGGACGGCGTCGGCCATGGTGCGGACGGCGTCGGCCATGGTGCGGTTCCAGCGCTCGGAGACACCGTTCTGTGCGGGTGTGTATGGCGCAGACGTCTCATGGTGGATGCCGCGGGAGGCGAGAAAGGCCGTGGCCTCGCCCATGTACTCGCCGCCGCGATCAGAGCGAAAGCGGCGAAGAGGGCGGCCACACTCGCGTTCTGCAAGGACAAGCCACTCTTGAACGGCCCGAGCGACATCGCTCTTCTGCCGGAGTTAGAAGACATAGCGGTAGCGGGAATAGTCGTCCGTGAGGGTGAGGACATAGCGGCCGTGTTCCCCGATGGACGCGGTGGGGAGAGGGCCCATGACGTCCGAGTGGACCAGGTCAAGAGGGGCGGATGCACGGGAAGAAGACAAGGGGTACGTGGATCGATGCATCTTCCCCTGAGCGCAATCAATGCACTAAGTGGGGTACGGGAGAGGGAAAGTCTCTGGGTCAAGGCCCTTGGCCGGCTGGGTGCGGAGCATGCTGTCTATGGCGGCGGAATGAATGTGACAAAGGCGGCGGTGCAAGAGGCGGGTGTGCTGAGGAGAAAGCGTACTGGTCACAAAAACATGGCCTGTGGCGGCCGACAAGGCAGAGACGGGAGAGGAAGAGAAGAGGCGAGGGACATGCCACAGGTTGCCACGGGCGGTTGCATGCAGGATGACAAGACCAGACGGACGCAACGACACAGTGCCAACACCACGCGAGTGCACAACGTCCATGCTCATGCGGTCAAGGGCAGTCACGGAAAGGAGGCTGAGCTCGAGACCAGGGACGAAGAGAACATCAGTCAGAAAGACGTCACCGGCAGGACCACGGAAACGAACCACGCCAAGACCACGGACCGGTAACACTTGTCCGAAGCCCGTTCGGACACCGGAGACATCGCCGACAGGGCCAAGCATATTGAAGGCCTCGCGAGAGGCCGTCATGTGATGCTTGGCCTGGGAGTCGATGATCCAGGTCTCAGCAGGGTCCTGGACAGGGGTCGCCAGATCGCTGACGGTCACATGACAGCAAGCAAGGGACGCGGACGCGGTGGAAGGGGGCGCGAAACGAGACTACCAATCGTCAAGCCACGCAATGTCGTAAAGGAGTGGGGTGGAGGAGACCACAGGAGACGACGAGACAGATGAAGAGACGGGACCGGACCGCAGCTCAGACTCAGTCATGCAGGGCTGTGCAGGAGGGCAAGAAGTGACGCAACTCGCACTTCCCTGGGGAGGAGGGCGAGGCAGGCCAAGCTGGAGCGTGATGTACTGCTCCAGCTGACGCTCACGCGAGGATGGCCCGGGAGTGTAGGCCGAGTACGGAGTCACGGCGCCGGAGCCCGGGTAGTAAGAGGACTGGGCCGGCGAAGGAAGCGGAAGCGCCAATTGCTGGGAGTAATACTACTGCTGCGGGGACGTCTGCAGGACAGACGAAACTGTCGGAGCGGCCGAGCTACTGGACGAGGTCGGAGTGTCAGCAGTAGCGACGACGGCAGAGGTGAGACGGTGCTCCCGCTGGCGTCGCAGGGTGATGACGCGGGCCTCGTCCGTCGGCAGAGGGCGTGTGTACCACCCGTGTCCAGGCCGACCGCAGTTGTGGCAGACCGCGCCACCACCGCTAGATCCGGTCGACGACTGCTGCTGCTGCTGTTGCGAGGGACCCTTGCCTTTTCTGCTCTTGCGCTTCTTCGTTTTTTACGACTATGAGGTAGCTGCGGCGGGGGAGGCGACGGCCACGGAGGCAATGGCAAGTGAAGCGACGGGGAGGGAGGCACCGGCAGGGGAGGCGACGGCAGGGGATGCAAGCGCCTCCATGCGATGGAGCTGGGACTCCTGTCGAGCTTCCTCAATACGGAGGAAGAGCTCGTACGCCCAGGGCATGAGGCTGCCCTGGGCCGCCATGGTGGAGAGGACGTCTTGGGGGTAGTGCACGAAGACGTCCGCGTACGCGCTGGTGGTGCTGCGCTTGATGGTGAGAAGCGCGGAAAGAGGGGGCGGAGCGGATGTGCCGAGACGTCGAAGGATGTCCTCTGCCCGCTGCTAGTAGGCAGTGACCGTCTTGGTCACCCCCATGTGTAGGGAGTTGAACTCCCGGAGCAGGTGACTAATCTCAGCGTCGCAAGACAGGTGATGGGGCCTGGTGAGGACATGCCAGGCGGCGGCAGGGTCTGGAGGGACGTCAGTGGTGAAGTCGCCGAGGAAAGGCTCGAGGGCCAGGCGGGACGCCGAAGGAGCGACTGGGACTAAGGCACGAGCGGCGCGACCAGCGTCATACAGCTGGTCGGCCTGGGTGGAGTCATAAGGGAGGGTGTAGTACATCCAGAGACCCTCACCTTGGGCCCAGATCCGGAAGCTGAGTTCCCAGCTCCGGAACTGCTCGCCGGCCTGAAGCGGCGGCGGCGGCGTCTCAAAGTCCTTCTGCCTGCGGCCGGCACCCAGAGTGGNACAGGCGATGGGGCCTGGTGAGGACATGCCAGGCGGCGGCAGGGTCTGGAGGGACGTCAGTGGTGAAGTCGCCGAGGAAAGGCTCGAGGGCCAGGCGGGACGCCGAAGGAGCGACTGGGACTAAGGCACGAGCGGCGCGACCAGCGTCATACAGCTGGTCGGCCTGGGTGGAGTCATAAGGGAGGGTGTAGTACATCCAGAGACCCTCACCTTGGGCCCAGATCCGGAAGCTGAGTTCCCAGCTCCGGAACTGCTCGCCGGCCTGAAGCGGCGGCGGCGGCATCTCAAAGTCCTGCCTGCGGCCGGCACCCAGAGTGGGGCCAAGGACGGGGGTCACTGTCTGCCGCTGGCGCTGAGTCTGCTGCTGTGCCAAGTAATATGTGGCAGCTGACACAGTCGGGCTGGCATGTCCTGGAGGGACAAATGACGGCAGCACACTGGTAGTAGGCTGGGAGGCTGGTGGCTGTAGCTTGGCAAGCTGCTGCGTCAAGGCGGCGAGATGGTTCTGAAGAGCCACGATGGGATCAGGATCGTCGCCGAAGACACCAGTGGGCTGCTGGGGCTCCAGCGGTTGTTGCTGCTGCTACTGCTGCTGCTGCCGATGCTGCTGCTATTGCTGCTGTAGTGGCAGCCGCTACTGTTGCTACTGCTATTGTTGCTGCTGCTGCTGCTGCAACGGTTGCTGTTGCCACTGCTTTTGTTGCTGCTGCTGCTGGTGTAGCGGCTGCTGCTACTGCTGCTGCAACCGCTGCTGCTGCTGCGGTGACTGGTGTGGCTGCTACAACTACTGCCGTTGTTGCGGCTGCCGCTACTACTGCTGCTGCTGCTGTTGCTGCTGCTGCTGCTGCTGCTGCTGCTACTGCTACTACTGCTGTTGCCGCTGGTGGAGCTCTTGCTGCTGCAGGCGCCACAAGAAAGGGGAGGTAGGGGTCCCCCCTCGCAGAGAAGGACCCCTCCGCTTCGTGAGAGTCAGCCATGGTGTGTCCAAAGCCTTTTTTTTTGTCCTTTGCTATTGAAATGTGCTGTTGATGTCAAGAGTGACGTCTGCCAAGGATGGCAGACGTCAACAGAGTCCCCTGGTGCCCTCCTGGTTTTCCCCCCTTTTTTTGTGTATGTGGTTGATGACATCAGTAGTGACGTCAGCGGACAGCCGCTGATGTCAGCAGTGGTTGCTGCAGCCACTGCTGTTGATGCTGCTACTGCTGCCGCTACTGTTGCTGTCGCTGCTGTTGCTGTCGCTGTTGCTGCCGCTACTACAGCAGCAGCTGCTGCTGCTCTTGCTGCTGATACTGTTACTGCTGCTGTGTTGTTGCTGCTGCTGCTACTGCTGTTGCTGCTGCTGCTGCTGTTGCTGCTGCAGCTGCTGCTACTGCCATAGATGCTGCTGCTACAGCTGCTGCATCTGCTACTGCTGCTGCTGCTGTAGCGGCTGCTGCTGCTACTGTTCCTTAACAGACGGACAGATCGGGGGGGGGGAGGTCCCCATTTTTTGTTTTTTTTATTCTTTTTTGGTTTTTCTTGCTCGCTGCGAGCTCCTCGCAGCGAGCACCTGGCTGCTCGTAGTGAGCAGCTGGCTGCTCGTTGCTCGCTGCGAGCAGCTGGCTACTCGCAGCGAGCAGCTGGTTGCTCGCTGCTCACTGCTAGCAGCTGGCTGCTCGTAGCTGCAACAGCTGCTGCTACGGGCTACGAGAGTTGCAGCTGCTGTGAGCTGCTGCAGCTGGCTGTTGCTGTTGCCGCCTGCTGCTACTACTGCTTGCTGCTGCGAGCAGCTGCTGCTGCAGGTTGGTGCTCGCTGCAGCTGCTGGTGCTGCCGGCTGCTGCTACTACGGGCTGCTGCTACTGCGAGCTACTGCTGCTGCCAGCCGCTGCTATCTGCTGCTGCTACTGACCGCTGCTGCCACTGCTTGCTACCGCAGCAAGCTGCTACTGCTGCTGCTGGCTGCTGCTATCAGTCACACCTGAGGATGTCGCTGTCTTGCGCCGTCGTCAGCAAGGGCCTAACGTGGTCGGCCGCTCACTTCCTTGCGTCCAGCGTGGGGGTCAGTGCTACCGGAAATCATCCGGCAGCATTTCCCCTGGCCCAGTGGCCGTGGGAAAAACTTTGAGGCCGCCACCAGGCGGGTCAATGCTGCCGGAAAAAATCCGGTAGCATTTCCCTTGCACTGGCATGTATGGAAGTCCGCCGGCGTTGTCTGGCACCTGTACGTCAGTCTGCTGCTGCTGCTGCTACGCTCTGGCTCTGATACCAAGAAAGAAACTAGGCAGCAGGTTGGGGCAGCTGCGTTGTTGATGCAGCGTGTGGGCTTCCACGCTCGTTGCTTAAGTCAGCTGCCCCCTCAGTCTGCTGCTCTAGAGTCTAAGTCTTGAAGCTCTGGGTTTGTTACTCAGAAGTGCGCGCGCCAGTGTTAGCGCCAGAAAGCAGCTGGAAACTGATAGTAATTGATTAGCAATGAAGAATGAACAGCAATGGGGGACCCCTCCAAGTTCTAGCCCCCCCCCCCAGCTCTGTAGAGCTTGTTACTCAGTTCATGAGCCAATCAGAAAATAGCTAATTTCAGGCTGGCAGTTTTTCTCGATGAGGCCTGCCAGACGGCCGACAGCCCAAAACCCGGGCGTCGTCCCTTTTGCCTCAAAACTGGACCATACCATAATACCAATGCTGCAAACGCAGCCGTGTGGTCAGAATCTGCTAGAAAAATAGTAGCGAGGAGTTATGGCAGCCTGAACCCAGGCAGTGCCCACGATGGTTTATGCTGGTGAACAGGGCCATGCAACATGCAACAGGGACCCTAGGCAGTGCATGACGACGCAGGCACGACAGTACGCGCTGGACGCATGCAGATAGCGACTGCGGTGGCAGTGACTGCCGGCAGCGCGACCGCCAAGGAGGCCTGCCAATGGAGCTGAACACGTCGCCGGAGAGAGGAGGCTCCAGCGAACTGCGAGAAGACCTCAGCGTGCGTCGGCTCCACCGGACGACACTCCATCAGTGTTGAGTCTCGCTGTCAGTCATCTGCACGCCAATGTACACAAGCCGGGAGGACACAACAGAGCACAATGAGCGCAAAAAGCAACATGTTTCACAAGATCTAACGCAATTTATGAAACTTGATTTGGAGTCCGCTCGAGTGAAATATGGATTTATATAGTATTGAGATCATGTGTCTTGTACAGGTAACATCTTGAGCACTTTGAGCTAAATGGATGCCAAATGTATTGGCCACGACGGTCAAGAATGGTCTCAAGGAGAAAAGTTGTATCAAGTGTTGTGATGTCAGTTAGGTACCCTACAGGGTCCCTTCACACCCACTAGAGCCAACAAAGGGTTATGGGCCCACTTGCTTGGGACTCTAGCCGATCAACTTGCACGCTACCATTGTTTGTCATGGCAACAATCGAGCAAGAGAGCATCGGCGTCGGCTTCAAGTTTGATAAGAACGGCTTCCCTTTGTGTACGTGGCAGTTTGGGGTCAATCTTGAGGACACGGGCTTGCTTGAGCTGGTCAACAGTTAAGAGACCACGCCTCCAGATACCGCGATGTCGGAGGAAGTGGGCAAGTACAAGAAGCACAACAAGAAGGCGCTTGCATTGTTGGTATTAGCGTTAGCTCTGCTGCAGTGCACATTGATTCAAGAATGCACGGAGGCCGCGGAAGTCTGGAAGAAGCTCTGTACTATCTACAGGTCCACCAACTTGCTAACCACCTCTCGTCTTCAAGAGGCTCGTCACCCTCTAAGCCAACGAAGGCTATATCATAGAGATCCTGCGGCAGATTGAGTCCCTCACTACCAAGTGAGTAGCCACAAGATGGAAAGTCGACACTCAGCTGCAAGCCATGATCCTTCGCTTGGCCTTGCCCGATAGTTGGAGTCCCATGATCACTGTCGTGGGCAGCTGGTCCGCCGATGAGCTGAAGTACCCGAAGGCGGCCAAGTACGTCCGAAATGAATGGATGCGGCGTGCTGTGAGAGAGAGCGAGGCAACATCAAGTTCCGCCTATGCCGTCTGTTGGTTTTTTGCGCATCTCTCATTCTGCTCTGTTGTGTCCTCCCGGCTTGTGTACATCGGCGTGCAGATGACTGACGACGAGTCTCGACGCTGATGGAGTGTCGTCCGGTGGACCTGATGCATGTTGAGGTCTACTCGCAGTTCGTTGGAGCCTCCTCTCTCTGGCGACGTGCTCAGCTCCATCGGCAGGCCTCCTCGGCGGTCGTGCTGCCGGCGGTCACTGCCACCGCAGTTGATGTCTGCATACGTCTAGCGCGTCCCATCGCGTCTGCATCGTCATGCTCTGCATAGGGTCCTTGTTGCATGTTGCATGGCCTTGTTCGGCGTCTTGGACCATCATAGGCACTGCCTGGGTTCGGGCAGTCATAACTCCTTGCTACTATTTTTCTAGTTATTGCTGAACGCACGGCTGCGTTCGCAGCGTCGGTATTATGGTATGGTCCAGTTTTGAGGCAAAACAGAGGACGCCCGAGTTTTGGGCTGTCGGTCGTCTGGCAGGCCTCACCAAGAAAAACTGCCAGCTTGAAAATAGAGCTATTTTCTGATTGGCTGTTGAACTGAGCAACAAGCTCTCCAGAGCTGGGGGGAGGCTAGTTCTTGGAGGGGTCTCCCATTGTGTCTCATTCTTGATTGCTAATCAGTTACTTTCAGTTTCCAGCTGCTTTCTGGCGTCAACACTGGCGCGCGAACTTCTGAGTAACAAACCGAGAGCTTCCATACTTAGTCTCTAGGGCAGCGGACAAAGGGGGCAGCTGACTTAAGCAACTAGCGTGGAAGCCCGCACGCTGCATCAACAATGCTGCTACCCCAACCTGCTGTCTAGCAATTCTGTCTTGGTATCAGAGCCAGAGCGTAGTTGCAGCAGCAGAAGACTGACGTACAGGTGCCAGACAATGCCAGCGGACATCCATACGCGCTAGTGCAGGGGAAATGCAACCTGATTTTTTCCGGCAGCATTGACCCGCCTGGTGGCGGCGTCAAAGATTTTCCCACGGCCACTGGGCCATGGGAAATGCTGCCGGATTTTTTCCGGCAGCACTGACCCCACGTTTGACGCGAGGAGGTGAGCGGCCAGCCACGTGAGGCCCTTGCTTGCGACAACGCACGCGGCGACGTCCTCCAGGTGAGACTGATAGCAGCAACGAGCAGCAGCAACAACAGCAGCTTGCCGCAGCAGCGAGCAGTGGCAGCAGTAGCCAGCAGCAGCAGCACACAGCAGCAGCTGGCAGCAGCAGCAGCTCGCAGCAGCAACATCTCGCAGCAGCAGCAGCCGGCAGCATCAACAGCGGCAGCGAGCAGCAGCCGGCAGCAGCAGCAGCGCGCAACAGCTCGCAGCAGTAGCAGCCGGCGGCAGCTGCAACAGCCGGCCGCAGCAACAGCAGTAGTAGCGGCTACAGCAAGCAGCTACAGTAGTAGCAGCAGCCGTAGCCACAGCAAGCAGCAGCAGCAGCTGCAAAAGCAGCAGGTGCCAGAGCGGTAGCTGCAGCAACAGCAGCTACAGCTGCCCGCAACTCGCTGCTCGTTACGAGCAGCGAGCTGCAAGCAGCGAGCTCACTGCCTGCGGCAAGCAGCAAGTTGCGAGCTTGCTGCTCCCAGCTCTTTGCTTGCAAGGAGCAGCGACATCGCAGTGACGGGTAAGAAAAACAAAGAAAAAAAACAAAAATAACGTGCAGGGATCCCCACCCTTTTCCCTCCTGTTTGCTACAGCCACAACAGCCGCAGCCGCAGCAGTAGCAGTAGCCACAGCAACAGAAGAAGCCACAGCTACAGCCACAGCTGCAGCAGCAACAGCACTAGCGGCCGCAGCACGTAGCCGCGGCAGCTGCAGCAGCAGCATCAGACGCTACTGCAGTCGCAGCAAGCACCAGTAGCAGCTGTAGTAGCAGCAACAGCCACAGCCGCAGCCACAGCAAGCAGCAGCAGCTACTATACCAGTAGCAGCAGTAGCCAGCAGTAGCCGCTGCTGTAGCCGCAGCAAGCAGCAGCAGCAGCTGCAGCAGCAGCAACAGCCGCGGCCGCAACCGCAGCAAGCAGCAGTAGTTGCTACAGCAGCAGTAGTAGCCGCAACCGCAATAGCCGCAGCCGTAGCAGCCGTAGCCGTAGCAGCAGCAGCAGCCGCAGCCACAGCAGCAGTAGTAGCAGTGGCTGCAGTAGCCGCAGCAGCAGCCGCAGCCACAGCCGCCTCAGCATGTCAGCAGGGAGGTGGAGGGGCAGACAAGAACGGGAAGGGTGTCAAGTAGGGCACCAAGAAAGGTGAAAACAAGGGGGAATGCTATAACTAAGGCAAACACGGCCACTATGCACGCAACTGTCCTAGTAGGAAGTCGGACCAGCCAAGGAAGGCTGGAAAGAAGGACGATCTTGCAATGATGGCGAAGGAGTCCGCCGACTTGACAGATCCGGGAGTCTCCGTGATTGACTCTGCCACACACAATGTAACCGGGTGGTATTTTTCACCTATACTGCCTCCGAGCGGCGCAATACAGAGGCTAACGGCAAAATAGAGTTGGTTGCTGGTGAAGGCAATGTCTGCATCAAGATGGATGTGGACGGGGAGGCTGTCAAGAGCACAATTCATGACGTGCTTCACATGCACAACTTTGGGGCAAATCTGTTGTCAGTGAGCTGCCTCACCGACAAGAGGCTCGAGGTGCTCTTCAACAAGAAGGAGGCCATCATCCGCGAGGAGGGGAACGGCCAGGTGATTGCACGCAAAAAGCAAGAGGACGACTTGTAGCCGCTCCGTGCAAAAATCCCAGGCAGCCGGGTGGGGTCCAACGTCGCCCACCTTGCGAAGAAGGATGATGGAGACCTGGACCAGTGGCACCGCCGCCTGTGCCAGATCGCCCCCTCAACTGTGAGGGACATGGCAAAGAAGGAAGTAGTTCGGGATCTTGAGGTCAAGAGCCTTGACGCAGCCAAGAATGCCGTGTGTGAGCCGTGCATGGTCGGCAAGGCGACACGGCAGCCGTTTGATGGCAAAGGGACGCATGCATCGACGAAGCTGGAGGTGGTCCACACTGATGTGTGCGGACCATTGGAGAGCTCCATTGGGGGCGCTCGCTACTTCCTGACCTTCATCGATTATTACAGCTGTAAGCTCTACCTCTACGTCATCAAGAGGAAGTGTGATGTCCTGACATGTATGGAGGAATTTGTGGCGGCAGTGGAGCGTCAAACAGAGTTGAAGGCGAAGGCGTTTTGGAGCGAGGGGATCGCGTTGCTGAAAACTACGCCACACTCTCTGTAGCAAAACGGCGTCACCGAGAGGGCAAACCGCACCATCTTGAACATGGTCCGATCCATGTTGAGTGATGCCCGCCTTGCGCAGCGGTACTGGGGCGAGGCGGTGCGGACAACGGTGTACATCAAAAACCTGACACCGACGAAGTCGCTAAACGATACGGAGTCCAAGGTATTGAAGATGCCACAAGAAGTGTGGAGCAACATGAAGCCAACTGTGGCACACCTCTGCACGTTTGGATGTGTTGCACATGCTGTTGTGCAAGCACGGGAGGGGCGGGGCAAGTTGGACCCGCGGACTTGCCAGTGCATCTTCGTCGGGTACGAGAGCGGGAGCAAGGCGTACCGGCTCATCGACCCGCGCAGGCAGCAGATCGTGAAGAGTCACCATGTCACGTTCGACGAGGACAGCCGTTGGATGGACAAGGACGCGGGTCTCTCCAAGCGAGGGGAGTGGCTGCCACTCCTTGAGGGGGAGACACCGGAGGACGCAAAAGAGGGTAACGTCTAAGCGGCTCCAACCGACGGAAACCATCCGAGGGATGGGAGAGCGGCTGATTTTCCTTCAGCCGAGTCGGACAATGAGTCCGAAGCGCCGACAGTAGTGGAGCTAAACGAGGAGGCGGGGAGTGAGCCCGCATCTCCACGGTCCCTGAGAGAGGGGGAGCAAGCCAGCGGTGCGTCTGGCACCGCGAGGGGGCAAGAGAAGGATCAGCAATGACAGCAGCCTCAACAGCAGCAGCCCCGGAGAAGTGAACGTGCAAGGAGGACGGCAATGAGGTACGATGCCGCTCAGAGCATCTGGAGTGGGGTCGCTCGAGCGTTCTTTGCGCAAGAGGAGCCTGAGACCGTCAAGGAGGCGTTGCAGCGGAGGATGGGACTAAGTGGGAGGGAGCTATGAAATCTTAGCTTGCCTCCCATGAAGAGAACCGTACTTGGCAGCTGATTGATAGGCCCGCGGGCGCAAAAATCATCGGCTCCAAGTGGATCTTCAAGAAGAAGCTCACCAAGGAGGAGAAGGTGGAGCGGTAGAAGGCGTGGCTGGTCGCAAAGGGGTACGCCCAGCGGAAGGGTGAACACTACGATGAAACCTTTGCACCGGTGGTGAAGTTTGCCTCCATCCGCTCCATCCTCTCGATGGCGGCGACGCGCGACTACAAAGTCCATCAAATGCATGTGAAAACTGCATTCCCCAACAGCGACGTGGATAAGGAGGTCTATGTGGAGGTGCCGGAGGGGGTGGATGCGCCGACGGGGAAGGTGTGCCGGCTTTGCAAGGCGCTCTACGGGCTGAAGCAAGCGCCACTCATGTGGTACTTGAAAATGGACCGCTTTATGGCCAAGCTTGGGTTTAAGCACTGCAAAGCGGATCACAGCGTGTATGTGCGGAAACAGCCAAAGTTGCACCAGACCGTGGTCCTTTACGTGGATAACCTCACCCTCGTGTCATCGGACATGGAGGAGTTAGTGAACGTGAAGCGGCAGCTGGGCGGTCGGTTCAAAACGATCGACATGGACGAGCTCGAGTACTACCTCGGCGTCGCCATCAAGAGAGACCGCAAGGCACGCATGTTGGAGATGGGGCAGGCAAAATACGTGAAAGAGGTACTCCGCCGCTACAACATGCATGAGTGCAACCCCATCGACACACCCATGACCACCACATGTGAACTAAGCTCGAGCATGGGGCCGAGCATGGATGAGGAGAAGGAGGAGATGGCTGGTGTGCCATACCAGTTCGCGCTGGGGAGCATCATGTACGCCATGGTGGCGACGCGGCCCGACCTGGCCTTTGCGGAGGGCCAATTGAGCCGCTATGTTGCTGGTCCCGGGCCGCTTAATTGGCAAGCGCTGAAGCGGATCCTCTGCTATCTCAAGGCGACAAAACAGTCGCGGCTCGTGTTTGGAGGGGGAGCGCGTGATGACTCCCTTGAGTTGGTCGGCTACTTGGATGCCGACTGGGCTTGTGATGTGGATGATAGAACATCAACGTCGGGGTACGTGTTTGTACTTGGTGGTGCAATAGTTTCATGGGCAAGCAGGAAGCATGACAGCGTGGCACTGTCCAGCACCGAAGCGGAGTACATCGCACTCGCGGAAGCCACCAAGGAGGCAGTGTGGATGCGTTGGCTGCTAAAGGAGATCGGCGTGCCGCAAAGGAAGCCGACGGTGCTCAACGTTGACAACATGAGTTCCATCAGCCTGACCCAGAACCCGGTGCTGCACAGGAGGACCAAGCACATCGAGATCCAGCATCACTACGCGTGGGACCTGGTGGCGAAGGGAGATGCGGCTATTCTGCATTGTGGCACTAAGCGCATGCTCACCGACGCGATGACCAAGGCACAGCCCAAGGACAGGCAAACCGCAAGCTGCATGGAGCTTGGTCTTTGCTGTGAGGTTTAAACATGCTACAGGATCCAAGGACAGGGCATCAAGGCTGCGGAGCAAAGGGGAGATTGTTGACATGGTGTGCCCCTTGCCATGAGTGCCGTTGATCGTACTCCCTGGTGCGACCGCTGAGGACAGGTCAAATACCTGATCTGACTTTAGATTTGGATTCCTTGGATTCTTCCATGCAGGATCGAGCTTTGAATCGCTTGATTTGAGTGAGTATTCAAAACGTTAGCCTAGCCCGAAAATCGGGTGTTGGGCGGGTGGAATCTGGCGGGTGAGTGTGAGTGTGAGTGTGAGTGAGTGTGAGTGTGAGTTTGTGTGAGTGTGAATGTGAGTGTGAGTGTGAGTGTGAGTGTGAGTGTGAGTGTGAGTGTGAGTGTGAGTCTGAGTGTGAGTCTGAGTGTGAGAGTGAGTGTGAGTGTGTCTGCGAGTGACATTGAGTGAGTGTGAGTGAAAGTGAGCGTGAGAGTGAGTGTGCGTGTGAGTGTGAGTGTGAATGTGAGAACGAGTGTGAGTATGTGTGTGTGTGTGTGTATCCCTGTATGTGTGTGTCCCTGTGTGTGTGTGTGTGTGTGT
>SZWC01018803.1:10953-29368 GCA_023375785.1 Penium margaritaceum | reverse complement strand
GAGGGAGAGAGAGAGAGAGAGAGAGAGAGAGAGAGAAAGAGGGAGAGAGAGAGAGAGGGGGAGAGAGAGATGATGGATATGAGTGTGTCAAATAGTGACAAAATAGGTTGCTGGATAGAAAGGATATGGCATGTCAGTTGTGTTAAGAATGTATCAGAAGATCTAACGCACGTTATCAAACTTGATTTGGAGTCCGTTCGAGTGAAATATGGATTTACATAGAGTCAAGATCATGTGTCTGGTACAGGTCACATCTTCAACACTTTGAGCTGAATAAAAGGCAAGATTATTGGCCACGACGGTCAAGAACAGTCTCAAGGAGAAATGTCGTCTCGAGTGTTGTGATGTGAGCTAGGCATCCTTGAGGGTGCCTTCACACCCACTAGAGCCAACAAAGGGTTATGGGCCCACGTGCCTAGAAGGACCCTAGCTCTTCAACTTTCATGCTACGGTCATGCGTCATGGCAACAACCGAGCAAGAGAGCATCGGAGCCGGCTCCAAGTTTGATGGGAACGGCTTCCCTTTGTGGAGGTGGCAGTTTGAGGTCCACCTCGATGACAAGGTCTTGCTTGAGCTGGTCAACAGTGAAGAGACCACGCCTCCGGATACCGCGACGCCGGAGGAGGCGGACAAGTACAAGAAGCGCAACAAAAAGGCGCTTGCATTGTTGGTATTAGCGCTAGCTCCGCCGCAGTGCGTACTGATTCAAGAATGCACGGAGGCCGCGGCGGCCTGGAAGAAGCTCTGCACCATCTACCAGACCACCAACCTTGCTAACCAGCTTTTTGTCTTTAGGAGGCTCGTCAACCTCCGAGCCAACGAAGGCGACGACATCATGGAGATCCTACAACAAATGGAGTCCCTCACTGCCGAGTGCGTAGCCACGGGATGGTAGGTCGACACTCAGCTGCAAGTAAGGGTGTAAACGAGTCCAGACTCGCGAGTCAGGACCCAGACTTCGTTTCGCGGAACGAGCCAACATGAAGGACTCGGCTCCGCGAGTCTTTTCAAAGCCTCGCGAGTCCAAGACTCTCGAATCTGTAGGACTCGGTCTCGCGAAGTGCAAGAGAGCGACCACTTAGCGATTGAACACACATAGCACTTCCCAAGTCTACTGCGTTGTCATTCATTATTCACTGTTTACTGGGTACAACTTTACCCAAGTGAATAAGTTCTAGGTAGTCTACTGAATACTGCACCAACCTGTACTGACTAAATGTTAGTGCACCAAGCAGAGCACCAATGTGTGCATTTAGTAGTGTGTCTAACGGAGGAACAATTGTGTTATACAACTTTTGGTTTTCCCCAGTCAGCTGCACTTTTGTTCATTGTTCACCTTCCACTTTGCATAACTTCACAACAGTGAATGAGTACTAGGTAGCCTACAGAACAGAGCACCAACCTATGCACTGTACACCAAACAGCGCACCAATGTGTATGAATTATTGTGCTTAAGAGAGAAAAAGTCAGGGCAAAGCGAAGAATTCATGAAACAGAAGAACAATGGTTGATCAAGGGTGAAATCAAGGGTTTGCAGTTCAACCTATCTCTAAAACATCATCATCCTCATCAGAGGCCTGGCCGCCATCATCAGAGGCATCATCCCCTTCGCCCTCTCCGTACACATCCTCATCATCGTCATCGTCATCGTCGTCCTCATCTGTGTCCAAGCCTACTGCATCTGGCATGTCTTCTCCCTCATCGTCTGAGTCTGGGAGGATGGCTATCTTCAGTAATCCCTGCCTGACGGCCGCAACAGACTTCCTCACTTCCTTGCGCCTCTGCTTCTCCTTCTTCTCCTTCTGCAACAACTCGGGTGCAACAGTTCCATCCAGTGCAGCGGGGAAGTTGAGGAGGGCCAGGTCATTGATCCAGGTCTTTAGAGTGAGCAGATCCTCCACCATGACGTTGCTCAGGCTATGCCGCACCTCGGTGACCACCCTTCCTCCAAGTGAGAACATCCTTTCTGAGGGGGTGCTTGTTGTAGGCACCGCAAAGAGGTCTAGGACCACCCTAGCAAGGGTAGGGTACTTGCCCTCATTGTCCCTGTAGAAGTGTAGCACGTTGCATCTCCGACCTCCACGCGCGTGCTTCTTGTAGTCCTCTATCTCCTGCTCTAGAGTGTTTGGCGCAACCGGCACTTGTTCTGGTTCGGGTTCCGCGTAAAGCTTGTCCATGGTGTCCTCCTCCGCCAGCTCCAGCATCGTCTTCTTTTGCCGTTTCTCTGCAGACTTCTCCTTGCGCCTGCTTCTGGTTCCTTCTGCAGTAGCCGTGGACCCCTGAAGTAAAGTACCAAATGAGAAACAAAACACCATAAGATGTATGAGGAATAATGCAACAAAGTACCACGTTATAACACAAAACAGAGCACATTCTGTCCACTCCCTCCATCCCTCCAACCAGCCATCCCTCCATCCTTCTATCCCACCATCCCTCCATCCTTCCATCCCTTCTGGTACTCCAACCAATTTACCTTGCTCTGCCGGGATGTAGTTCCTGCCAATTGGCCAGCTGGCTGGCTGGAGCTGCCCTGAGAGTCGTGCACGTCCTCGGCGGCTGGACGCTTGCCCTTGTCCTTCCCTGCCACCCAGTCCTCCTCCTGCTTGATGTTCATCTTGATGTAGTAAGGCCGCAGCTCTTCCACTACCTTCACCTCTAGCTCGGCCGCGCTCTTCATGCCCATGAGCTTGTGCACGCGCTCCAGGTACCGCAGCCTGAACCGAGGATCCGCGAAGGTGGCGACAACATGGCGCATGTTGCACTTCTTCACGTACTTCTCCAGCTGCCACAAATACAACCACACCCACAGGCACAGCAACAAACAGAGCACTAAACAAAGCAGCCAGAACACTAAACAGAGCATTAAACAAAGCATCCAGAACACCAAACAAAGCTGTTAACACTGCAGTAAGATCCCCAAACTGAGGAACAAACAGAGCAACAAACAGAGGACAAAAGAGAGCAGTAGTAGTAACGAACAAAGCACAAAACATGGAACAAAAAAGAGAACCAAGCTTGTCAGTCTGTGCACCTTGTCCTGGACGGCGGTGAATCCATCCTTCAGCTCCAACAGGAGTTGGTCAGTGGTGTCCAGAAGTGCCTTCCTCTTCTGCTTCTTCTCGGCCTCAACAACCTTCACATGCCACATGTGCACCTTGCCAAGCAGCAGATTGAAAAACGGAAGCACTAGTGAGATTGTTGGGTACTTTTGCCCGGAGATGTCATCAGTGAAACTTTTGAACGGCTTCAGCATGGCCACCACCAGTGCTAGCAGCTCCCACCCAGAGTCACTGGGTAGCAGGTGCGGTGCCTTGGACTTGAGCCAGATGTCAAGCACTGGCTTGAGGTGGACCACCCTCTGGCACATGTCCAGGGTGGAGTTCCACCTCGTTGGCGTGTCAGCATGAAGAGACAGGTACTGCACACCACACTTTGCTGCTGCAGTCATCAGGCTTTCCTCTCTCTTTGCAGATTTGGTGACAAAGTTAGCGATGTCACGGGCACCACTTAGATGCACTTTCAGGTTCTCAGACTTCAACAAATCTTGCACGGCGATGTTCATGGAGTGACCCATGCAACGGATATGCCCGTCCTTCTTGAAAGACGGATTCTGTGGCAGCAGGTGGTTGTCCACCATGCTGTCGTTGACAGAGTCGTTGTCAACAGTCAGAGCGTATATCTTCTCCCATAGCCCCCAGTCCCTCACACATCCCAAGAACAGGTTGCACACGTTCTCTGCCGTGGCAGAGTCTGTGACATGCGGAAAGGCCAGCGCTACACTCTGCATGGTCCAGTCTTGAATCCAGTGACAGGTGATGCCTAAGTACTTGACATTCGCATCGGACTGCCACCCGTCCGTTGTGAATGATACTCCCGTGCCAACAGCTTTGAACAAGCTCATCAGCCACTTGCGGTATGCACCAGCATTCATGCGAATCAGCTTGGCAAGGGTCACGCGGCCAGGAAGAGTGGCAAAGGGGTTGCAGTGCAGAAATGCGCGCTTCAGCCATACGCTCTCCATGCTGATGAAACTGACGTTTTTGTCAACAACATGCTTCCACACACAGCACAGAAAGTACTTCCTATTGATCGCCACTCCAACACCAGCAACAGACCTAGCCAGCTGCGAATTGGTGCCGTCGATGATGGCGGCAGTTGCGGCAACGTTCGTGGTGGCCTGGAGTAGCTTCTCAACTGCCTCTTGAGCCTTCAGTTCTTTCCACTTGGCGTTGTGGCTCAGCCTCAGATGTTTCCACATGCCCGATGTTGTACCATCGTTGAGGGCGAACGTACCCTTCTTCCCCTTTTTCTTTGGGCGAATGTTGCAACGAGCGCGAAACTCACCCTCGAAGAAGCACATGGTGAACTGTGTCCACGCCACACTTGGCCGTTTGCGCCTCGTCTCTAAGAACTGCTTCACGATAGGATCGTCCACGTTGTCCTCAACTACAGGTGCCGAGGAGAGGCCCTCGGGGGCAGGAAGTGCAGGTGTAGAAAAGGCCGCTGGAGATGATGCAGCTCCTGTGCCGCCAGCAGCGCCGGCAGCAGAAGTTTCGGCCATGGTGCCCTCGAAGGACTTAGCGGTTGAGCACGTCGAGTGCTCAACCGCACACTCCAAAGCAAGCGTGCAAGAGTGATCCGGTTCGGTGTTGGGGCTAGAGTTTCAGCGATGGTGGTGGAACTTGCCCGCTAGCCTCGGGCATGCCCCGTCAACCTTGTGAAGGCTGCCCGCATTTTGACAGATGAATTGACGACATTATGCATGCACTGTGAGCTGGCCTGCATCGCCTGCCACCTCGATAGGCCATGTTTTGTGTATTGTGCATATGGCTATCGAGGTGGCAGTCCCAATGTGGCCGCCAATGGGCGTATGGTGCCTCCACAGTTTTTGTTCTCGGTAGGTGTTGAACTGGTCTCGCTCGCATTTTCTTCCCCCCCTCCCCCCCCAGCAGAGAGGCCTCACGAGTCCGGGACGAGTCCAGGCCTTGGAATTAGACTCGCAAGTCCTGGGAAGGACTCGGACTCGCAATTATGTCCCGCGGTGTCCCGACGAACGGTTTCACCCTTAGCTGCAAGCCATGATCCTTCACCTGACCTTGCCTAACAGTTGGAGTCCCATGATCATTGTCATGGGCGGCTGGTCCGCCGATGAGCTGAAGTACCCAAAAGTGGCTGAGTACGTCCGCAATGAATGGATGCGCCGTGGTGGGAGAGAGAGCGAGGCAACATCAAGTTCCGCCAGTGCCGTCCGCGCTTAAGGTGGAGGGGGAGATAAGAAGGGGAAGGGTACCAAGCAGGGCACCAAGAAAGGTAACAACAAGGGGGAATGCTACAACTATGGCAAACAGGGCCACTATGCACGCAACTCTCCCAATAGGAAGTTGGACCAGCCAAGGAAGGCTGGAAAGAAGGACAATCTCGCAATGATGGCGAAGGAGTCTGCCGACTTGACAGATCCGGGAGTCTCCGTGATTGACTCCGGATCGGACCACCACACACAATGCATCCGGGCGGAATTTGTCACCTATACCGCCTCGGAGAAGCGCATGACAGTGGCCAATGGCAAAACGGAGTTGGTTGCCAGTGAAGGCAACATCTGCATCGAGATAGATGTGGACGGGGAGGATGTCACGAGCATAATTCATGACGTGCTCCACATGCCCAACTTTGGGGCAAATCTGCTGTCAGTGAGCCGCCTCACTGACAAGGGGCTCGAGGTGCTCTTCAACAAGAAGGAGGCCATCATCCGCAAGGAGGGGAACGGCTAGGTGATTGCACGCAGAAAGCAAGAGGACGACTTGTAGCTGCTCCATGCAAATATCCTATGCAGCCGGTGGGGCCCGACGTCGCACACCTTGCAAAGAACGACGATGGAGACCTAGACCTGTGGCACCGCCGCCTTTGCCACATCGCCCCCTCAACTGTGAGGGACATGGAAAAGAAGGAAGTAGTTCGGGGTCTTCAGGTCAAGAGCTTTGATGCAGCCAAGAATGCCGTGTGTGAGCCGTGCATGGTCAGCAAGGCAACACGGCAGCCGTTTGATGGCAAAGGAACTCGTGCATCGGTGAAGCTGGAGGTGGTACACACTGATGTGTGTGGACCATTGCAGAGCTCCATCGGGGGCGCTCGCTACTTCCTGACCTTCATCGATGATCACAGCCGCAAGCTCTACCTCTACATCATCAAGAGGAAGAGTGATGTCCTGACATGTATGGAGGAATTTGTGTCGGCAGTGGAGCGTCAAACAGAGTTGAAGGTGAAGGCGTTCCAGAGCGAGGGGATGGTGTTGCAGAAAACTACGCCGCACTCTCCGTAGCAGAACGGGATCACCGAGAGGGCAAACCGCACCATCCTTAACATGGTCTGGTCCATGTTGAGTGATGCCAGCCTCGCGCAGCGGTATTGGGGTGAGGCGGTGCGGACAGCGGCGTACATCATGAACCTGACGCCAACAAAGCCGCTAAACAATGCAGATTCCAAGGTGTTGAAGATGCCACAAGAAGTGTGGAGGAGGAGGAAGCCAACTATGGCACACCTCTGCACGTTTGGATATGTTGCACATGTTGTGCATGCACGGGAGAGGTGGGGCAAGTTGGACCCGCGGACTCGCCGGTGCATCTTCGTCGGGTATGAGAGCGGGAGCAAGGCGTACCGGCTCTTCGACCCGCGGAGGCAGCAGATCGTGAAGAGTCAGGATGTCACGTTCGACGAGGACAGCCGTTGGAAAAAAAAGGACGCGGGTCTCTCCAAGCGGGGGGGGTGGCTGCCACTCCTTGAGGGGGAGACGCCGGAGGACGCAAAAGAGGGTGACGTCCGAGCAGCTCCAACCAACAGAAACCATCTGGGGGATGGGGGAGCGACTGATTTGCCTTCAGCCGAGTCGGACGATGAGTCGATGCACCGGCAGCAGTGGAGCTGAACGAGGAGGCAGGGAGTGAGCCTGCATCTCCACGATCCCCGAGAGAGGGGGAGCAGGCCAGCGGTGCGAGTGGCACGGCAAGGGGGCATGAGTAGCAGCAGCAACGGGAGCAACCTCAACAGCACCAGCCCCGGAGAAGCGGTCGTGCAAGGAGGACGG
This sequence comes from Penium margaritaceum, assembly GCA_023375785.1. NCBI lineage: Eukaryota > Viridiplantae > Streptophyta > Zygnematophyceae > Desmidiales > Peniaceae > Penium > Penium margaritaceum. Next base: position 22,289 of record SZWC01018803.1, on the reverse strand, counting down.
CAAAGAGGTACGATGTCGCTGAGGGCATGTGGACTGGGGTCGCTCGAGCGTTCTTTGCGCTAGAGGAGCCCGAGACCGTCAAGGAGGCATTGCAGCGGAGGATGGGGCTGAGTTGGAGGGAGCTATAAAATCTCAGCTCGCCTCCCATCAAGAGAACGGCACTAGGCAGCTGATTGACACGCCGGCGGGCGCAAAAATCATCGGCTCCAAGTGGATCTTCAAGAAGAATCTCACCAAGGAGGGGAAGGTGGAGCGGTAGAAGGCACGACTGGTCGCAAAGGGGTACGCCCAGTGGAAGGGTGAACACTACGATGAAACCTTTACACCGGTGGCGAAGTTCGCCTCCATCCGCTCCATCCTCTCGGTGGCGGCGGCGCGCGAATACGAAGTCCATCAAATGCATGTGAAAATTGCATTCGTCATCAGCAGCGTGGACAAGGAGGTCAACATGGAGGTGCCGGAGGGGGTGGATTTGCTGTCGGGGAAGGTGTGCCGGCTTTGCAAGGCGCTCTACGGGCTGAAGCAAGCGCCACTCATGTGGTACTTGAAAATGGACGGCTTCATGGCCGAGCTTGGGTTGAAGCGCTGCGAAGCGGATCACATCGTGTATGTGCGGAAGCAGCTAGGGTTTCACTAGATCATGGTCCTTTACGTGGATGACCTCATCCTCGTGTCATCGGGCATGGAGGGGTTTGTGAATGTGAAGCGGCAGCTGGGTGGTCGGTTCAAAACGATCGACATGGACGAGCTCGAGTACTACCTCGGCGTCGCCATCAAGTGAGACCACAAGGCACGCACATTGGAGATGGCGCAGGCAAAATACGTGCAAGAGGTGCTCCGCCGCTACAACATGGAGGAGTCCAACCCCATTGGCACACCCATGACCACCACATGTGAACTAAGCTCAAGCATGGGGCCGAGCACAGATGAGGAGGAGGAGATGGCAGGTGTGCCATACCAGTCCGCGGTGGGAAGCATCATGTACGCCATGGTGGCGACGCGGCCCGACCTGGCCTTCGTGAAGGGCCAAATGAGCCGCTATGTTGCTGATTCCGGGCCGCTGAATTGGCAAGCGCTGAAGCGGATCCTCTGCTATCTCAAGGAGACAAAACAGTCGCGACTAATGTTTGGAGGGGGAGCGCGTGATGACTCCCTTGAGTTGGTCGGAAACTCTGATGCCGACTTGTCTGGTGATGTGGATGATAGAAAATGAATGTCAGGGTACGTGTTTGTGCTTGGTGGTGCAAAAACTTCATGGGCAAGCAGGAAGCAGGACTGCGTGACACTGTCCAGCACCAAAGCAAAGTACATCGCACTCGCGGAAGCCGCAAAGGAGGGAGTGTGGCTGCATCCGCTGCTAAAGGAGATCGGCGTGCCGCAAAGGAAACCGACGGTGCTCAACGTTGACAACATGAGTGCCATCAGCCTGACCCAGAACCTGGTGCTACACAGGAGGACCAAGCACATCGAGATCCGGCATCACTATGTGCGGGACTTGGTGGCGAAGGGAGATACGGCTATTCTGCATCGTGGCACTAAGCGCATGCTCACCGACGCCATGACAAAGGCACAGCCCAAGGACAGGCACGACACAAGCTCCATGGAGCTCAGTTTGTGTTGTGAGGTTTCAACATGCTATGGGATCCAAGGACATGGCATCAAGGCTGCGGAGCAAAGGGGAGATTGTTGACATGGTGTGCCCCTTGCCATGAGTGCCATTGATCGTACTCCCTGGTGCGACCGCTGAGGAGTGGTTGAACACCTGATCTGAATTTTGATTTGGATTCCTTGGATTTTTCCATGCAGGATCGAGCTTTGAATCGCTTGATTTGAGTGAGTATTCAGAAAGTTAGCCTAGCCCAAAGATCTGGTGTTGGGCGGGTGGAATCTGGTACCCGCCATGGGTGGCGGGATAATCCACCGCCAGTGATCCGGGTTCATTCCTAATGGGCTCCAAATACACCAGGGGCATGAATGAGGTAACCATAAGGACCTCCTTGATCAGGATGAACTTATCCTTGATTTCTGGGCGAGGAAAGGCGCTTCGACGGGTCATCATCCAAGCGCCTCTCGTTGCCTTGAGTGCAAGGCCAGGTGGGCGGCTCCACCAAGAGTTACTTCGACGGCCGTAGCAGGGGCTCTACCTCTCCATTTTGGGCGTTCTTGGATGCGTTGAAAGGCTTAGATCGCAGGATATAAGGATCTGATGTAATCTCACTTTGCTAAGTAACAAGCACGTGTTTCGATTCAGATCTAGTGAATGCAACGTGTTCTGTCCATTCCTATCCGTGATCCTTGTACTCCACACTCTTCACCATTAGTGTCCATTGGCTGCCCTAAACACTGGTGGTGTGCTTCATTGAGAGCTAGGCTCCCTTGAGGGTGCCTCCACACCCACTAGAGCCAACAAGCGCTACATTCCTATGCGTCATGGACGCCACTCTCTGCCATTTGTCCAATGTCAACTCCTACATCGATGATGTTCGGGTTGCTGCTCATTCCTTTGAAGAGCTCCCCACCTCCCTGGACACGGTGTTCCTCGCTCTACGTCGCACCAATCTCAAACTCAAATCTGCAAAGTACATCATCGGTGCAGAACAGATGGAATTCCTCGGGTTTGTCATGAGCGCGAAGACTATCACCACGGATCCAGAAAAGATCGCGGCGGTAAAGGAATGGCAGCAACCCACCTCTGTCGGACAGGTTAAAATCTTCTAGGGCTTCATCTCATTCTACCGGCGGTTTGTTTGTGACCACTACAGCAGCTGACGCACCAGGACGCAGAATTTTGTTGGACGACCGTGTGTCAAGCCGCTTAGGAGGAAATCAAGAACCCCCTTCTCACGGCGCCAATCTTGGAATTTCCTGAATTCAACCTACCCTTCATCATCATGACAGATTGGTCCCACAAAGGCATGTGTGCAATCATGTCTCAAGAAGCGGAGAAAAAAATCCAGAGGGTTATTGCCTACGCCAGCCAGGCCCTCAAGAATGAAGAGAACAAGTATCCGCTGGTCAAAGGTGAATGGCTCACTGTTATCTGGTCCCTAGCGCACTTCCATGACTACATCAAGAACGGGAAGCCCTTCACCATCTACACAGATCATCAGGCACTGTAATGGCTTCTCACCACCCAGAACCATGAAGGGATCTTGGCAAAGTGGACACTTCTCCTTCAATGGTATAACCTCCGCGTCCAATACCATCCCGTGATGGCCAACCGGCATGCGGATACACTAAGTCAGGTTTTGCGTGAGGGATGGCCTGCGGCCACACCCACTGCCGACGATGATATGCCCCCAGCCTCAGTCACACCACCAGAAGGAATGGAGTGCGCCTGGGAAGGAGTTGCTCGTGACTTCACCCCTGACAAAGAGTAGCTTGCCGCACAACTCCTCCACCCCCCTATTGAGGATCAGGTTCCTGATGCAACCTTGGCTTAGGAGGGAGGCGTCCGCAGATACTCCCCCCTCCGCGAAATCCACCGGCATCCGGAACATGCACCGCCGCGCTCGCTATGGCTTCAAAACTCTCATGGCAAGGGATGTCTGGGAACGCCTCCAGTCTGATCCTGCGGCGGCTACAAGATGGGAGGCCACAGCACTCACCCGCTCTCGCCCACACCGTCTTCCCCCAGCTCCCTCTCCCGCCACTCCCTCAGTCCTGTCCGCCAATCATCCCCGCATCTCCTCCCTCTTCCGCCACCCTCTTCTCCCAGTTCCCTTGATTGACTAACTCACCCTGCATCCGCGCGGCATGGACAAAGTGGCTGAAGTGTTCACCACCACAAATGAGGACCTGGCACACGCGGGTCTTCACCTCACATGCATTCCCGCACCTTCAACAAGCGTCCGCCATCTCCATCTCTACGTCCGTGATTTGCATACGGATGCTGCCAGGGCTCTCCTTCATGCGGACCAGCACCGGGAGCCTTGACCGCTGTGGACACCACCTGCACTAGAGCGGGCATCATCGGTTGCATGGTGCCATGCCTGGATCTATGGCCGCATATTCACCAATATCATCGACACCGGAGCAACCCATACAACCGTTGCCATGCAGCTTGTCCGCGCTCTTGGCCTTGTCCATCTCATCCGCCCCAGTCCGGTGCGATTCTCCCTCGCGTCGAGACATCTTGATGCCCCTGGCGGACAAATCAACATGCTCCCCATCTAGGTCGCAAATTTCCATGCACCATGCATGGTCCAGGTTAGCGCAGCATGGACATATGACATCCTCCTGGCAGTTCACTGGCTGGGGCCGCGCCACGCCAGTACATAACTCGGTGCGGGCGTTCTAAGACTCATTTCCACTGCAAAAGTGCAATCGTTCATGCGTTTTTTCACTTGCCCATCACCATTGCCACATAAAAAATCGAAAGCTCCACCATCGTCCCACGCATCCCCCATGACGGGATAATAACATGTTCATCGGGCTGTCCCCGCGGCCCATGCCGCTACCCCTGGCCGAGGACACGGACGTGCGGGGACCGCGCTCAGTGGGAGGGGGGTTGCGCGCGGCATCCCACCCCCAGTGGGATCCACCAATGTTGCCACAGACATCTCAATCGCGGCTACCTTGAGACCACACCGCCCAAAGACGCGTTCTGTGGGACCTGCAGATGTTGCTGTCCTTTCCATCCCTTCTGTCCTCCGCGCAAGGAAGGTCACGGGAACACAACCTGCGCGTAGCAGCCCGGCACAGCAGGGCGCACAACAGTCGAAGGGAGAAGGCATGAGCACAATGAATCTCCTGGATGACCTAGTGCAGGGGGACAAAAGCTCCGGAGAAAGTGCCGGCATCGGCGAAGAAGGGGAGGAGTCGCGGCAGTGGATGGCCCACGCCATCCTTCTGGTCCATGTAGAGCTGCGCATACAACCGCTGGTCCAATTCAATCTCCTGACCATCGACTGGCCCCAATTCATCCGCCACATGGTAATGGAGATCCAGACGCTCTCCGCGGAGGCAAGGCACGTGCAGATGATTGTGGGGGTCTTGATGTTTACCAGTGATGTGGGATGTGGCATATGACATGGAGAGAAGGTCTCTGCGCAAGGTATGCAGCAACGTCATGCGTGTACTTGATGAGCCCGCGGATACACCGGACCTAGAAGCTAAGCAACAATGGTGGAAAGAAGTGCGCAAATAATCCAAGGAGCGTCCACTCAAGCGCTACCGCCATCTGCTTGTGGAGCTGACCCGCGCACACCTCTTTCATCTACACACCCACTACAACGGAAGCAATGCTGCACCTACCACTCGGCGCAACAATCTTTTGCAGTGGCGGTGGGGTTCTCACCTGCACGGAGTCACGGAGAAATGGAGGCAGAAGAATCAGTAACGAAATGAGAGGGCGGCTGCCTACCACTTGAAAGGCTATCAAGAGCCTTGGAGGGCGATGGTTGCTGTCTGTTTCACCAAGTATGCAGAAAAAGCACCCTCAGAGGAAGAGCGAGAATGAAAGATTGAGGATCTACGGGATGATGTGGAGGAGGACTCTGCGGAGGAAAGAGAATGGGTTACCCTACTCCTCCGGCATGTCGCCAAGGAAGGCAGACGTCTGCAGACGGCTGAGAGAGAAGCCCAATGTGCGGCAGTAGATTTAGAGGCTCAGGTCCCTATGACACTCACTGTGCTCAAAACGAAGTAAGCGGAGTACCGAGAGGAGAGGAAGGAATAGCACAGAAACACTCAACTGGCACGCAGGCTCAGGGACGAAGGGGAAGATGCCGTCAAGAGAGAAGGAGCGGGGGCTGCAAAGCCGAAGGAGCCCACTACGCCCTCAACACCTCAGGGGGCATTGGCGGAGGCTGAGGGAGGTACCGTACGAGGGTCAGGAAGAGCAAAAACAAGTCGGGGAAGAGCAAAGGAGCAGGCAAAGAAGCGCGAGCATGATGTTGCACCTGCCGCAGTAGCAAAGGAGGAAGCGCGGACAGAAGCACGCGATGTGGAGTTCGTTGGATCCGCCTTGACCCCTAGGTGGCCATGACGAATGCAAAATTCCCTCGTAGACATAGCCATGGGGGCAGGGAATACCAAAGTAACAGTGGAAGTGCAGCAGAAGTTGCCAGCAGGTAAGGAAGGAGGGACGGAGGCTCAAGAGGGGGGTACGGGCCTCCGCAGAGGTGACGCCGCCCTGCAAAGTACTCCGCAGCAGACTCCCCTTCACATCTCTGAGGCAAGCACAGCATCACCAGCTGCAACTCCTGCAGAGTCCCCCGCATGGAATGCACCCCCGCCTGATGATCGGGACCCTGCGGCGGAAAAGAGACGGCATGAGGAAGCACGGACCAAGGTAGCAGAAGCGGAGGCCCGCATACTGCTGAAGGAGGAGATAAGAAAAATGAAGGAAGTGGAGAAAGCTACAGCACAGGCGGCGGCGGGCACCGGGGTGGTGCAGGAGGGTCAGCAAGCCACCACAACCATGCCACAAAAGAGGACAGGAGAAGGGGCGAAAGGGGAAGAGCAGCAAAAGAAGAAGCAGCGGAAAGCCAAAGGGGAGGCCGAGGGGTCATCGGCTTCAACGTCGCAGCTAGGGCTGAGCATAGAAAAGGTGGCGCAAATGGTGGATCGCCGGCTGGAGGAGATGATGAAGCGGATGGAGACAAACATAAGAGGACTTCCTGTACCCGCGATAGTCACCAGAGGAATACCCCCACGGGCAGGAAAAAAGCCAGCTCCCATGCTACCTCTGCCACGTGGAGTCTTGGCCGTGACAGAGGAGGAGATTGGGGCACCCGTGCTACAAAGACAAAAGTCCAAGGGCGGCCGCAGAATGCCACACGAGTTAGTGAGCTCCGACCTCTCAGAGCCCAAAGGGGAGGAGATGGACACCGAGGGAGAGGAGGAAATTGCATTTGGCACCGAGGGAGAGGAGGAAATCGCATTAGGGCAGCGGTTGGCACGGCCACTACGACAGAAAAACAGCCGGCATTCCCACCACAGCGGCAGAGCCTTGATGAGTGGAGTCCCTCTGAGCAAGAGCTGCATGACCTGGGTCTCTCGCAGATCTTCTTGAGACCTGACAACAAGGAGCACCCACCCCGGATAGTGTATAACGCCAAGGAGATGAAGGTCCTGGAAGCAGTGAGGGAGCAGTAGAAAAAAGGAAGAGGAGGCGGAGAAGCAGGAAGAAACGGAAGCGGCAGTGGCATCCGCGGCAGGAGCGGCACCATCGGGGAAGAAAAAGAAGGGGAAGAAGCATGCTTCTGCCCCTTCTGCACATAATCCGGATCATGATCCGGATTTTGTGCCAGGCAAGGAGGAACAAGAGGGCACACATGGCAAACCTGACCCTGCTTTCACAGAGACAGCTGGAGGATTGCCAGAGATGCATGCCTGGCAGGTCTGGGCGATTTCACAAATGTTGAGCAAACGCGACAAACCTCTGACCAGCCACCAGAATCTACTGCCCAGAGCTACAGAGCTCTACCACGCTCTACACCAGCAATTTGGCATCCGCTATGACCGCTGCAAGCCTGCTGCACTGGTGTATGCCGCAATGAAACACATTTAGGAGGATGGTCGCCTCTGGAAGCGAGCCAACGCGGAGCAAGGGAATCGCGATGTGTGGGTCCCGCCAAAGGAAATTTAGAAGCTGGTGGTGCAGAATTGCCACAACCACAACCACATGGGGGCCGACAAGCTCACTTGCCGTCCCCGCACACAAGTGCACATCTTTGACCTCACGGGTATGGTGGAACAGGTGACACAGGCATGCTTCACCTGCTATAGCTTGAAGAAGCCCGGTGCCAGACCACCACCCCTACATGCCGGCTAGCTATGGAGACCCCATGGAGAGAATCTACATTGACTACTGTGGGCCGCGGAAACCATGAAACAAGAACAGGTATTGGGTGGCAGCAGTGAACCACTTCACCAAATATCTCTTTGTTCATATCCTGCCGGATACGAATGCAGTAGGAGTCAGCAAGTTCATCTACGATGAGATCTTCTACATGTTCTGAAGTTGTAACATCATCCACTGCGACAACGAAACAGAGTTCCAGGGAGCACGAAAGGTGCACTCCGCCAGGTGTCCCCTAGAGTCGCAGGGATTGGTGGAGCGAATGCACGAGATACTGGAGCATGCAATGGATGCAACGAAGAAGAAGGACTGGGTGGAGATACTAAAGAAGACGGTGTATTACCTCAACACCACCCCTATTGCAGCCACGGCGTTTTCACCACATCTGCTCATGTTTGGGAAATCACCACAAAGTTCCCTCAAGCTGCCTCAGCAGCCGCTCATCCTGCCATAATGGGATATCCCCGCGGATAGAACTGGTGAGGAGGAAGGTACCGCAAGAAGGATGACAGAAGAGGGGAAAGAGCGGAGGAAGAACGAGCTGTTGGAGTGATGCTCCTCACCATGGCAAGAGTGACTCCAAAAAGGAACACCAAAACGACAAGCCAAGGTGGCTTAGTGGTTAATGGTGTCCACCTCTAGAGGCAGGGGCCCGGGTTCAAGTCCCACAAGATGAAATTCTGCCCTGCCTCAAGGGAGGTGGAAAATAGATGCCAGGAGGCTAGCTCAACCTCTAGAGTTCCTCTTTAAGTTTCTAGAAGGCCAGGTGAGGGTCCAGGAAGGTGGCACACCTTCTAGAAGGGGTGACTTGTCCTACAAGGCATCTAGAGGTGTCTTGGTCTTCTTGACACCTTCTCTCCTACTAGAAGCAAGCTGAGGAACCTATAAAGGGGCAGAAGCTTCTAGAGGAAGGAAGGGATGCCTTCCTAGGTGGGAAAAGGACAGCCTACCAAGGGCCACTCTAGAAGTCATAGAATCTGCTAGGAAGCTCCAAATCTGGCATGCTTTGGTGTTCTAGAAAGCTTAGATCAGTGGCTATAAAATGCCACTTCTTGTGAGCCTTGTGGAAGTTTTCATTCCCAGTCAATTGAGGCCAAAACTATTGCCTCACTCTCTGACCAGTTTTCTGCCATCCTTGAAACTAGTTGCCTCCACAGTTTCAGTCTCTCCAAAAACAGTTGGTGGTGTGAACCAGCCACTGCTAGGGACCCTCCAGGGTGCACACTCACCCTCAGGCCAACACGAGCATAGGGACCAGGCAGTGCAGCGCTGGCTAACGGCACGGGAGCAACAAATGGAGCTCATCAAGCCTGAGGTACACCTACGAGCCTCAGTCACTGCCCAACACGCCTGCGACCTCAAGAACAAGGGAGTCTTGTGGCAGTGTATCCTGGCCAAGGACTTCGTGATGCACCAAAACATCCCCTGGGGAAAGCGGGACAGCAGCCTCCCCATGGATGTCCTCTTTGTCTACCGCGGAGACCATCGGCGGCTGTGGTTGGAAGGGAAGAATGGCAAGAGTGTCTACCCATACCCCTGCACCAATTTCTGCCTGCTGCCTGATTCGTGACTTGCACACATCCGCCAACTGGGGAACCAATTGCCACCTGAAACGGACCCAAAGGGATGCACGGCTGCAGAGATCTACAAATACCGGGTAGCGGAGATCATAGCTGATGAAAGGCTGATGGCAGAAGCACCGGAACTGGTGCAACAGGTGGCCACGGAAGAAGCACGCAGAGATGTGGAGAAAAAAGTAGTGGAAGGGCAGCAGGTGCCTGAGGAGTGGAAGCATAAAGACTCCTCCACCGAAGGGACTGGAGTTGGTCAAGAGCCGGCTCAAAGGGCTATGTCCCCAAAGAAGGCCCGTGGCAACACTGGTTCTTGCCACGTGGGCAGAAAAAACCTGCACAGAGGCATGAGGAATGTGCTCTGCAGCCGATGTGGCAACGTGGTGCATCAGAACGGGGATGCACTGTCTCGCCAAGCTTGAACCCTACACGGAACGATGGGAGTGTGCAACGTGTGCACATGAGTAGGAGGAGGAGCGGAAGGCAGCCGAGAAAGAGGAAGAAGATGATGAAGGGGGCGATGAGGAGAATGGGAGTGATGCCGCGGAAGATGAGGCGGGAAGCAATAGGGAGCACATGTCTGACTTCCGGCTGACCCCACCTGAGGAGGAAGAGGAAGAACAAGGCCCTGTCAGACAGAACTCAGAAGGTGCCCCTGCGGAAGGGGAGGAGAAGGAAGAAGAGGAGGAAGAGGAGGAGGAAAGGACTCCGCACCAAGGACCACGGCTAGCGGATTGGTCGGATGCGTGGCGTCCTGACCACCCACGTCATGCAGAGTTCAAACGAGAAATGACCAAGAGGGCGGCGGACAAACAAATGTGCCGCGACTGTGCAAAAATGACCGGGGATCTGAGCGGTGGAGCGGTTGGCAATGACGTACGAGTACAGAGGCGCTGTCCCCTTTGTGACATGGGTCTCTGCGCGTACACGGATGTGCTGAAAAGTGAGACACAGGGAGTGGAAATCTTTACTTGTGGCAAGCGGCAGAAGAGTGGGGAGAGGGTGTGCCGCACCTGCTATCGCCATGCAACAAAGCCTGAGGACAAGGATGGGACAGAAAATGAGGGAGAAGAGGAGGAGGAAGAAAATGAGGAAGAAAAAGAGGAGGAAGAACCCGATGCAAACCAGGAGACAACACCGCAGAGGGTTGGCTCGGAGACAGCTGGAGCAGGCGCGGGGCAGCTGGTGACATGCCCAAGCTGCAAAAAGGAGCTTTCAGGGGAGACGGTACGTTGTGACAAGTGCAGTAGGGAGAATCACGACCTCTGCATGGTCCCAAAGATAGTGGCGGGTAAGGTGCATATGTGCATCCAGTTTCTCCGGAAGCAAGTGACGGAGAAAGGCTTCCGCACTCTTGAGTCCACGGAGCACACGGAGCCCTACCACAGTACCTACATCATCTGCCCTTGGTGCAACAACAGCATTGTAAAGATGGCAGCAGCTTGTCACCGATGTGAGCGGATGTGCTGTGGTGAGTGCTTAGAGCGGAACAAGAAGAACGTATGACTGTGCATAGGGTGCAAGGCAGTGTTGATCTCATTGTCCGTTGTAGGGCCCCTACAACGGCAACAGTACAGCGATGGGCATCGATTCTACATCGCGGCGATGTTTCACGTGTGGGGGCCCCTGGGGCCACCGAGCAGCGACTCTGGTCGACCGAAGAGTGGGAATTTTACACTCGTAGAAACCGCTCGGAACCGACCACGATCAACACTTTGATATTTTTTTTACTATCGATGTGACCATGCACCATCACCAAGTGATGTGGCATAGTCACAGGATCATGTTGCCAGTTTCACTGTACCATGTTTGGCCACATGGGATGATATTTTATTGACCAATCAGATGTAGCCGCACAGCAGGTCTGTCACGAATGCAGGCCATTGAAGATGAGGTGCATAGATTCATGTCTCATGACAGGTGGATGAACCTGCATGTTCGATATCTCCAATGTTGAC
>SZWC01018803.1:0-10764 GCA_023375785.1 Penium margaritaceum | reverse complement strand
CGGGGGGGGGGGGGGGGGGGGGGGGGGGGGGGTTCCCACCCCCCCCCCCTTAGTAGGGGCGAGGGGAGGGGCCTCCACCTGGTGGAGGGGTGGGTATTCCCCCGTTCCTCGTCATTCTTGCTCCCATTTGCTTCGGGTACCCTGCGGCTCGCTCCTTGCGAGTCACAGATGACTGCCCTCTTAGCAGCCAGAGCCAAACACTTGGTCTGAAACGTCCTCCCACCATGGCTTCCAAAGCTGCAACCGGGTGTAGCGCAGCCGCTTCCACTGCTGACACCGTAAACCGGCAATCTTCTGATGCAGCTCCTGGCATCTTCGACGTTTCAAAGTGGAATCCACCGAAAAGGCGCCCTCTCACCGGCGACCACCTTACGAAGGAGCTGTCGAAGTACTGCGAGAAGTGGCCAACGACAACCAAGAAAGCAGGATTCAAGTGTGGTGCCTGTGGCAAATGCGTGTCTGGGACGTGCAATCGCATCTGTGGGCACTTCGGTGAGAGGAACAAGAACATCAAAACCTGCCCGCACCCTCCGCCAACGTGCAGGGACGCACTTGGTCTTGAACATCAGCCTCCTCCTCCTCCTGCTGGCTGGCAGCCGTACAGTGTGCAACTGTACAAGGGTGAGGGTGAGGAGTGGGCTGTCCCATGGGTGAAGCTTTGGGAGCAGCGGGAGAGGGATCAGCAGGCTGCACTTGGGGGCATGTGGATTGAGACTGACAGCGAGGATGAGGAGGGTGGTGGGGGGTCAAGGGGAGGGAAACGTACAGGACTGTACAGAACACCAGGCACCACCACACTTGAGGATGAGGTCCCACTGTTTGATGTGACAAAGGCAGCTTCATTCAGGCAGTCCACCATGGTTGAGCACACTGACCAAACTAACAACCTGAACTGTCAGCTTTCCATTGTGAAACTCATGGCCATCTGTGCGTCTCCAATCTCTTTCTGTCGTGAGCCTGTGTTGCTGGAAGTCATAAAAAATGGCAAGAAAACCACAAACAGCTTTAGGTTCCCAAGCCGGAAGACTGTGGTGAAAGAACTACTTCCAAAGCTGGACAAGGAACTGGAAGAGCTTGATGCCCCTCTGAAACAGGGATGGAGCATCTATGGCACGAGTCTTGCAGTGGACGAGTGGTCTGACCAAAAGGTTAGACCAATATATAATGCCATGGCATGCAATGCCATGGGGTCTGTCCACATCTTCTCCCGAGATGCATCTGGCCTCACCCGAGATGCAGACCACACAGCCTCAATGATAGAGGCTGCTATTGAGGCTGTGGGTGAAGAAGTTATTGTGTCCATCATCTGTGATAACACGTCTGTGAACAAGAGGGCATTCCAGGATCTTGCCGTGAAGTACCCAAAGCCTTTCTTCCAGGGCTGCTGTGCACACAATGTTGATCTTGTGATGAAAGACATTGGGAAGAGTGCATGGGGTGCGAGCTTGATTGGCAGGTGTGAGAAGATCATCTCTTTCTGGCGGAACAATGCCATGCCCCGCACTTGGCTGAAGGAACGGACAGGTGGCAAGGTGCTGGTGAACCAGTGTGACACAAGGTTTGCGTCAGTGTCGTCCATGGTTGAACGGCTGTTGAAGGTCAGAACAGACCTGGAGACTTTGGTGGACAGTGACAGCTGGATGCAGATTGGTTCCAAGAGAGATTTGGGGTTCAGGTCAAGGAAGAGGGAGGTGAGGCGCATCATCAAGAGGAAGGTTTTTTGGGTTCAGGTGCGACAGATGCGGGACTTGCTTGAGCCGCTGGTGCGGGTGCTGAGGGTTGCAAACAGACCTGGTGGTGGGGCTGGGGAGATTTACGAGGGGTTTTTGGACGGTACGGAGGAGATCAGAACACTGAGCGTGAGGAAAGGCAAGAAGGGACGCAAAGTGGCACAGGCACAGGTGAACTTTGCTCTTGGGCGGCTGGAGCACCGTTGGACCAAGGACATGGCCTGCCTTCTGTACGCCGCAGCAAGGCGCCTGCACCCCGAGTATTTCGGCAATGATTTGTCGACATGCTCAACCACCATGCAGGCTTGGGATGCTGTGGTTGATGCTTTGGTACCAGAAGCAAAGCACGATGACATCATGCAGCAGAGTGGTGCTTTCCAGAAGGGCCAAGTCATGCTTGAGGCCAATCCTCTCATCACTCCTCGGAAGAATGCTAAAGCTTGTGCTGCAGTGGCCAAAGTGAAGTGCAGGACAATGACAGCTGTTGAGTGGCACATCAACCACATGAGCTACTTGTCTGTGCTCTGAGACCTTGCAATCAAAGTCTTGTCTCAACCCTGCTCGTCTTCTCAATGTGAGCGTGTGTTCTCAACGCATGAGCTCATACACACAGCCAGGAGAAACCGCCTCAACGTGAAGACACTGGAGCTCCTCGTGCGCTGTAATGTCCGCCTCCAGAAGCACTATGGGCGCACGGGACGGAGGGCTACATCACAGCTTGCAACGGCAGCAGCAGAATCGGAAGCCGAGGGGGAAGATAGCGAGGAGGATGGGGAGATTGTGGATGAAGAGGCTGAGCTGCTGAGTGACCCTGAGAGTGACGGTGACAGCGACGATGAGGAGGGAGAGGATGAGGTGGATGAAGTGGCAGCAGATGGAGGGGATGATGACGTTGTGGAGGTGCTGGCTAGTGTCAGGTGCATGAGTGAGCTGCCTGGCTTGCCATATGCACGCACAGTCCGCGTCCATGAACAAGAGAAGGTGCAGGACGCAGCTGCTGGTGAGGGTGGTGATGAAGGGGAGGGTGGGGAGGGTGGAGAAGGTGAAGCAGGAGATGAGGAGGAGAAACCTGAGGATGAGCCTGCTGGATCTGCCACAGGGGAAGCAACTGCTCCAGCTGTGACTACCACCCCAGCATCAACTGTTGACAATGCAGCTGGTGCAGGTGGTGGAGCTGGTGGTGGTGGCAACCGGCCTAGCAAGCATGGTGCAGGTGCAGCAGGAGGAGCATCAGCCAAGGGATCCAAGCGTGTGTAGCATGTTAGAAAGCAGACCTAGGATAGGATTGCTTAGGATGGCATAGGTAATAATGTAATGTGTTGTCTATGCTACAATGTATTGTCGATGATTCCTAATTTCATGATTCAATCAACAATGTTTCTGCTCTTAACTTGCATTTTGTCTTTTATGCAGTGAATGGTGCACAAATGTTTGAGAAACTGCTGAAAATTGCAGTCTGTGTAGGAATCTGACTAAGTGTAGAAATGTTACTCAGTTTTCACTGTGCAAAAATCTGACTAAGTGTTCCACATGACATGTGTGCCATGTGGAATTGTATGCAAGGGTTGAAGAATGAATGTCAGAAAAAGTGTTAGGAATGATATCTGGGCATTTGGCTTTTTTGTAGGTGTGAAAGGCCATGGAAACTGACCCCCCCCCCCCGGGGGGGGGGGGGGGGGGGGGGGGGGCACACCACTGTGCCTCCCCCTGGCTACATCGTTGTCTCATTGTTACATCGATGTTCATTGTAGCGTAGTAGCAAAGTCAACACTGGTGCAAGGAGCGGCCGCAGAGCGTCACGTCCATCAGAGAAGAAAAGTGTGCCATATGTCAGGAGGAGAAGAAGGGAGTTCAGCTCGTCTGGTGCGAGCAGTATGGGCAAGTGGTGCATGTCAGCTGCAGGGAAAAAGAGGTACCTACAGATGGGAGCAACCTGGAGATCTGGATGTGCCGCGGCTGTGTTGATCGGCAAAAGAAACCCTGGTGCGGGGTGTGCACCCTAGATCTCCACCCAAAGCAGCGGGTGGAGACTCGTCGTTGCGGCAGCTGCCGAGGGATTATAAAGAACATGGTGAACGCTGCTGATGCCTAGTACTCGTTGGAAAGGTTTTGCCACACCTGCATGAATAGTGGGCGAGTCGATCCGCGCCTCACACCAACATCAAAAAACAAATGAAGACTTGAGAGACCGAATCTTGGAAGGAGGGGGTAGGGTAATAGTGTTAACAGGATTTTCTCCGCAACAGTAGGAGAAGCCGCGGGCTGCTGGAACTTCCACGCAATGGATGGACTGATCCGCGGATGGTACATGCGCCTTATGCATAGGAGGGAAAAGGACACTGGCTCCTGCGCGTGTGCAGTCGAGCAAAGGGCAAAGAAAATAGGAACATGCAAGGCTGATGACGGGAAAATGGGGGGAGGGATACTACTGCGCAATCTCGCGCATCTGAGCGACGGGGATCGACGGACGGCAGAGAAACCAAAAACTGCAGAAATATCTGCGGTTGACAGAAGTGATGAAACAGGCCTCCGGGAGTCTATTGTAAAGTGGCGGGACTGACTGCAGAAAGGCATCGACACCATGGATCCACAAAGTTGGGAAGAAGGCGCAAAGCAGCACATGCGCGGGAAGAAGTTTGGACCGGAGTGATGGAACACGACGGACCGCAGAAGCACCGAAGAAGAGAAGAAGAAGAGATGGCAAGCTAGCGGATAGGGGAAGGAAGGGTGCTAGCCTAGGGGAATACAGGGGCTGTTACTGTACTATGCATATGTGTGAGGGGCAAGACCCGCGGTGCGAGAAGCCCGTGTGGAGCCCCACGTAGTACTTCAGTGCGCTCTGGATAGTAGATTGAGCAGTTCATGTATCCTTGCGTGTTAAAACTATCAACCGATGTTCCAGCCTTCAATCTCTCACTTTCTCTCATATTTCCCCCTCGCAAACCCAGCTCCACAAGTTGCTTGAGTGATCTGTGGGACTTCACTTGTATCTGTGTAACAGGCTTGTGCTGGCCAAGGAAGGACCCGAGGATTCTGTGGAGCGGTCCTAGAGCGAGAGAGGGCTTAGTGGAGCTCCATCCTGCGGAAGTCCAGTGGCTGACATGAGAGCAAGGCAGAAGAGGCGCGGATTTGCTAGGTGATTAGATGTGAGTGTTTCACTCACATTTCCATTCTTGTCGCTCCTTCTTGTAGCTCCTTCTTGTCGCTCACTATTTCCATTCTTGTCGCTCCTTGGGGCCCCATTGCGGAAGAATTGCTTAGGTGCTCTCTATGGATGAATGCAGTCGCAGGGAGCATAGTGTAGAATTATGACCAGAGCAAGCTAGGCATCCACGTGGCTGTGGCTTCTTGAGCACTAGTGATAAAGATAGGGCATTCTGGAAAATCAAGCAAGGAATAGGTAGGCATCGTGGAGGAGCTTGGCATATGCGTTGGGTGCCACTAGACGGAGACACAACCAGTGGTGAGTACACAGACTGTAGAAGCCTATACGCGTGGTGAGAACGCCAGAATAGGAGGGCTACCCATCATACGGAGGAACCTCTGTGGAATAGTCTGTGTGGCAAGGCAGGGTGTGTGACAGGAAAGAACCGTGGCAGGTGGGGATCAGTGGAAGCAGTTTATCAGCAAGAGTGTAGCGGAGAAAAGGGGGAAAGAGGAAACTTTTGGGGTAACACTTGTCGAACAACTGCAGCAGTATGCCGCCAAAATCCGTGACTCAAAAGCGCGAGAAGCGTTACTCGCCGATCGACTTCACATCGGCGGATCCTCAATATGTCTAGGTCTTTGTGAGCCATTCGATTTGGCAAATCACAAGGTCCTGACGGTCAGGATCTTCCTGAAGATTTTGGAGATATACTTCACCGCTGCTGGGATTCACTCCGATGAACAGAAGATGAACCTCGTAGCCTCACTTTTGCGGGGCACGGCTTTAAGTTGGTGGGCAGATCTCATGGCCATCGAATAGCAGTAGGCAGTCATAGGCACTGATCCAATAGCTACGGCATCGTCCGCAACAGGATTACTATCTCTCAAGCAGGTTAACCCAACCTGGAAATTATCCATAACACCCCCATCCAACTTGCGGGAGTTCACACAGGAACTCGTCGCTCGCTTTGGCAAGCTGAACTAGAACAGAGGTTTGCTACCTGCTACAGTGACTGAAGCAGTTGCCCAGCACGGCAGAATACACGTGGCGTTTTTGTCAGATCATCACCAACAGCAAGCTTGCAGAGGATGAACTCTGTCTTCACTACAACAACAGCCTCAAGTGAGATATTTGCAGAGCAATCAAAGTTTACGACATCACCAACAGTTCGTCGCAGATCACCACTGCCGTTGAACGCATCGACTCCACCGATGTCAACTCAAAGTTCAACGAATCCCACGGCTGGCGCTTGCGGTATTAACCGCAGAAGAATAACGGGCACCAGTGGCAGAATTCGGAGAACTTGACTCCGATGGAAGTCGATGCCGCTGAGCAAAAAGGAGATCAACAGACCTGCTACAGCTGTGGAAAGATCGGACACATGGCGAGGAACTGCCCTCGACAAAACCAGAGAGGGTGGGAACCAGCAGAAAAGGTAAAAAGGAGGGGAGGAGTCCAGAAATGGCAGAGGGCAGGAGTAGACGGCAAAACTCCTACCCCCGCCGAAAAACCCGCACCGAACGACTGCCCACCCAAACGGCTATGATTGCCTAATACGGGGGTCCCTGAGATCCAGAAATTGGACAAGGGATACGAGGAAAACCAGCCTGTGATACAGCTGAAACTGCAACCGGGGGGTTGCAAAAGTCACAAAACTTTGCCGGCGTTACTCAATGGAGGTGCATCTCACAGTTTTGTATCTAATCAACTGGTGAATAATCTGGGTTTGAAGCATGAACCTGGAGCTTTTGATGGAAAAACAGTCGAAGGACAACTTCGCATCCGCCGACTAAAGCAGCCATTACAACTACAGATAGGGGACCAGTAGAACGTAACCGTCAAGTGATCCTGCCCAATGACAGACTACAAGGTAATTCTCGGGCGAGATTACCTGTACCAACAAAATCCACAAGTCAACTCAAAAAGCGGCACTGTTTACATCGGACAGGACGGGCAGCAAGTCTTCTCACCACTCGTGCTGCAGCCAAAATCCAGTCAACAAGCGACAAATGATAGCGGGACAGCCAAAAACAACATGACAATTGCAGCAGTGTGCGCACACGAGCAATGACCATCAGCTACACCAATCTCACTTGACGTGGCAAAGAGATACCTGAGGAGAGGAGCCTCGGCGTGGTTGGTCCACGTCGATTTGAGCAGCACAAGCAACGAATCAGTCGCCACAAGTGATGCATCACCCTCATCAGCCTTATCAGCATCGAAGTTCCCAAATGTACCAGAGGAGTTTGCTCCACTTGTGCAAACATTTGAAGGGGTCTCTCCCGACAAAATACCAAGAAAAATCCCTCCCAAACGGGACATCGACCACCGAATTGAACTCAAACCCGGCAGCAGACCAACCGTCAAGGGGACCTACCGGATGAGTGCTCATGAAATCACGGAGCTCAAGCGAGAGCTGGACGACATGTTGACTCAAGGGTTCATCCGACCGTCCATCTCTCCGTACGTCGCACCAGTGCTATTTGTAAAAGAGAAAACTGGTGAAATGCGGATGGATTACCGGTTGTTGAACGACATCACGATCAAGAACCGCTACCCTCATCCTCGGGCGGACGAGCTTTTTGACCAACTACGTGGAGCAAGAATTTTCAGAAAAATCGATCTACAGAGCGGCTACCACCAAAGAACATGTTCCAAAAACTGCCTTTCAAATACGTTATGGACACTTTGAGTTCACGGCTATGCCGTTTGGACTCACAAATCCCCCTGCAAAGTTCATGGTAGCAATGAACAACATTTTTTGCCCATACCTCAGTGATTCTGTCGTGGTGTACCTCGACGACATCCTCGTGTACGCCCAAACCCCGGAGGAACATCGACAACATCTCCAGCAGGTGCTGAAGGTCCTCTTGCAGGAGAAGTTCTATAGGAAGCTCACAAAGTGTGACTTCAGTCAGCGATCAATCGAGTTTCTTGGCCACATCATCGGCGGTCGACGAATATCCATGGATCCAAAAACAATATCTGCGATGGTGGAATGGCCAAATCCGACAAAAGAACGCGACGTACAAGTTTTCCTTAGATTTTGCAACTATTACCGGAGGTTTGTGAAGGATTATGCTCGAGTGTCAACGCCTTTTTCCGACCTCACCCGCAAAAATTGCGATTGGAGTTGGGGAGACAGCAAACAAGAATCTTTTACGTCTTTACGTAAAGCTCTGACCTTGGCACCAACCCTTTGATTAGCAGATCCAAAGGCCGATTACATCATGGCCACGGATGCCTCAGACTCAGAAATCGGGACCATCCTTTTGCAAACCCACGACAAGAGTGAAAATCCCATCGTGTACATGTCGCGCACGCTTCACGGGGCAGAGCTCATCTAAGCCGTCTACGAGAAGGAGATGCTTGGAGTTATTCACTCATCCAAAACTTGGCACTGCTATTTGGAGTGTCGCACATGTATTGTTCATACAGATCACCACACCCTCAAGTACCTGAAAGCATAGCCAAACCTCAGCAGACGACAAAATCAATGGATGGAGTTCCTCGAGTCCAACTTCATCTACAAAATTGAGTATCGGCCCGGAAAGGCAAATCTAGCGGATGCGCTCAGCCGCCGGCCCGATCTCACGGATATCAATGCACTACTGATTCAAGCAGACCCACACGTGGCAAAGTTATTCACACCTGGCTACAAGGACCACGGAGCTTATGAAACGACAAAGTTCCACTTCGCAGGCTCCTATTGGCACAGAAAGTAGAAAATGAAGTCGTTGTCTTTGAATTCAAGGAGCTTTGGTGCATGATTCTCAAAGAGTGCCACGACACCGGCCGAGGAGGTCATTTTGGAGCCGACAAGACTTTGAAAAAACTTTTATAGTACTCTTCGTAGGACAACATGGGGGTTAACGTTGCAAACTTCTGCAAACATTGTGCCCTATGCAAGAGACACAAGAGTTGGCGCACCAAATCCCTTGGTTTGCTACAACCTCTACCGATACCGGAAAAAATCGTGGACCGACATCTCAATGGATTTCGCGACTGGTTTTTCCGTCACACCAGAGGAGTTTGACACTATACTCCTCGTCATTGATAGGTTCTTGAAGATGACGCACTTCATCCCAACCACTACAGATGTAACCGCCGAAGGGGCAGCACGACTGTTCCTTGACCTAATCCTCTGACTGCATGGGGTCCCGCAATCAATCACGAGTTATGGAGATGCGCGTCTCACCAGCCAGTTCTGGCAAGACTTGATGTAGCGGTATGGGACTCAACTTCAACTTTCAATTGATTTCCATTTGCAAACTGATGGACAAACCAAGAAAAGCAACCAAACGCTCAAACAAATCCTCCGAACCCTATGCAAACCTCACGGCACTGACTGGGCAGTCAAGTTGCCGGGCGCCAACTTTGCATACAATTCAGCAGGATCTGTCGCAACAGGGAAAACACTGTTCCAGCTGGTTTACGAAGCAGAGCTAACCGCCCCGATCGATCTACAGACAGTGAGTAACATCCCCGCCGTCGACACTCATCGACAAGAATTTTCTGCAATCTGGGAAGAAACTCGTCAAACCCTCGCAAAAACGCAAGCAGGCATGAAGCGGCAGGCCGATAAACATCGACAAACCAAGGAGTTCAAGACGGGTGACAAAGTCCTGCTCAACTCCGCAGATCAAGCAACCCCAAGCTCAAACCCTGGTGGTTGGGACCTATCGACATTTTGGAGATGTGCACTCCAGTCGTCGCAAAAGTCCGACCACCCCACAACATGCAGATTCACCCCGTCTTCCACATCAGCAAACTTTGACATTACATTGATCCGGCAAAACGTTTTCCTGAACAGGTGGCACCTGCCCCGCCACCCATGATAGCAGACGGTGATCACAAGTAAGAAGTTAGACAAATCCTTGATCACCAACAACAAGGAGGCGAAGATCAATATCTAGTTAGATGGAAGAACTATGACATGGCACATAACAGTTGGAGGCCGTACAGCTAACTTTCGGATGTCGATCCTGTTATCGACGGCTATCGAGCCCAACTCTGGCCACGTGATGGTAACGCACCGGAATGTTGCGGCTAGAGGGGGGGGAAATGTTATGCTGATGGGCATACACGAGTCCCAAAACCCACAAGAAACCTATTTCTTACTTTGTCACTCCTGGCCCACTTTGCAACTTATTCACCGCAGACTTTTTTCACACAGGAGGGGAATTCCACCAAACACCCCGGAACTCTTGCGCGTTGACGACCAGTTTCCGGTCACTTCCAAAACTCGCCGGAACCCACTCACAGCGTTTCCCAACATTTCGAACCTACAAACAACGATCTATCCAGCAACTTTGACACACCTCGCTAACCTTAAATTCAATCTTGAAGCCCCCCACTGAACCAACGAGGGACTTCTTGAGTCTACGAGTCAGAACGCAGTATCACAACACACAAACCACCGAAAACCCAAACAGCTCAACCGAGCCTCATTCTCTCGCTCTTGCCATTTTCATATACATTGTCAAGTTTCAACACTCACAAAAATAAAGCATACCTTCCGCTTCTCAAAAAAACCAAACTAACCCCAATCTCATGAAAAGTGACAAGCTCTGTTTCATATACATATACATAAACATATACATATTCATATTCATATACATATACATATACATGTACATGTACATATACATATACATATACATATACATATACATATACATATACATATACATATACATATACATATACATATACAAATACATATACATATACATATACATATACCTATACCTATACCTTACATATACATATACATATACATATACAGATACATGTACATATACATATACATATACATATACATATACATATACATATACATATACATATACATATACATATACATATACATATACATATACATAT
>SZWC01018802.1:18541-37136 GCA_023375785.1 Penium margaritaceum | reverse complement strand
GGGGGGGGGCGAGCTGTTTGAGCTGGAGCGAGCTATGGCCTTATCAGTAACCGGTTCCATGTGATCAAATGATGACATCGGCTGACGTCAGCCATTGTCCCACATCCGTCTTTGACTCCCCGCAGTCATAGGGACAGGGAAGGAAGCTTCCAAAAGAAGTTTGTTTGCCATTTCTGCCCGTCTGCAGAACAAACCAGGGCAAGGAAAAGATTTCAGAAGGAGAATGTTCCTCAAGACATTTCGTGTGAGTTGTGCAGGATTGGTATTAAAAGAAGGAGAGTCCTAGCGCCAGACACGAACGATGTCGGATGTTGTCTGGCGTTTAACTTGAACACAAGTGCCAGGGCAAATGAACCTCCCGGCTCCAGGGACAGGCTCGAATCTTCAAAAGTTCATAAAAAAAAAGAAACAGACGCACGGGCTTCTTGTAGTAGAAGAAGAGCGCGGGGTTGAGAAAAGTCTTCCGCAGCTTCAGAATGTCCTCCGTCCTCGGCCCCTTGTACGGCTGCGGGACGTGGTCAAACGGCGGGAGCGTCGGAAGCTGCCGCGAAGCTTCCGCTGCAGGCAGGGCGGCAGCCGGAGCCGAAGCTGAAGGGGCGGCGGCAGCCGGAGCCGAAGCTGAAGGGGCGGCGGCAGCAGTGGGCTGGGATGCGCTGACGTTGGCAAGGGACGAGAGCCAGCGAGCGCCGCTGGCGGCAGTGCTGCTGGTGCTGTTGGCGCTGGCGGTGCTGGTGATGCTGGTGGTGCTGGTGGCGGTGCTGGCTGCTGTGGCGTTAGTGGCGGTGGTGGTGGCGTTTGGTCTGTGGCTAGCCGTGCAGCTGCCGGCCAGGCGAGCGGCACGAGCCAGCAGACGGTGCTGGTGGCGGGACATGGTGCACGTGTTGATGGAACGAAACGCGGCGGGGAGTGGTCTAGGCGGGGAGTGGTGAGGAAGAGCTGGATCGGATTCGCATGCAGCGGATCCCAGTGGACGCGGCCTTCGCTTTCAGCCTGAATGAGGCAAGGCGAGATGTGCCGGCAGCAGACCAGCGCAGGATCCGGCCCTCACGAGGCCCAGCCAGGAAGAAGCAGAGATATGCGCGGAGTTCTGTCCTGGCCAGGAACGCGACGAAGCCACCATGCCTTCGTGATTGGAAATGGCGAATGGTGGAGATGGCGGCTGAAACACGCTGGCTGGCAAGCTGGCTGTCTCGCCACCCATCTGGCGACCACCAGCTGGCCTAGCAAAACGGAAAATGGCTGCGCCACAGTGATATACCCGCACCGCCTATTGCCTTCACACAGGGAAATCAACTAAGAACCTGCTGCACCATGTTTGCCAAACTCAACAATAAATGTTTTACGAAATCATGTTTAAATGATGGCCTCATTAGGGCCATCATCAATGGTCTCTTTCTGGGGCTGAAAATTTCTATAGGTTCACTCACCTCTCAGACCCGACAATTTTGGGGCCTCTTAGGTTGTATCTCTCAGACAACAAAAAAATGGGGATGCAATCATGTGTCCACAAAATTATGTATAAATCTGAGTCATTTACGATTTGTGGAAAATTAACACAATATCCACATCCGCAATTACAATTTACTCAAACTTTGCATAAAATTAATACAATACCCTAATGCAAATGTCAACTCAGCATGGCATGGAACATCGACATGCAAACCGAGAACCAATTTGACAATAAATCACAAACCCCTCTCTAAAAGGGGTTTCGCTCTGTTTGATATAAGTTTTTTTAGTTGCTTGCATGATGGTTTCGAGACTCCCCATGCGTTGAAAGGGAATCTACAGGGCCCGCAATCACGAGACGTAGTAAGCGCAATTGCAAAAGTAAAGCCCTACAACCCTAAACGTAATCTGAACTGACATTTAGAGGCAATTTGCATGGAAACATTGGGTTTTTTTCTCCAAAAAAAAACAAAATATTCAAAAGAGTGGTCAATAAGACAAAGGACGTGAGCAGCCACGTAGAACAGGCTACAACTTTGTGCTCACCACTACTTTGGTGCGCTTCGACCATCGTCCTTTTGCTTCATTGTAATCAGAAAGTTCACTGTTTTTTTTTTTAACTTGAAATCCCCCATTTGCAGATGTATCGTGGTATGTTTGCACGCGCTCGATGTAGGATCTCGCCCTCAGAAGGCCTACCTAAGAAGAAGCAGGGAGATGGGCGGAGTTTTTTCTCGGAGTTCGAACGCGACAAAGCAACCATGCATTTGTGGTTTGGAAATGGCGAATGGCAAAGATGGCGTCTACAACAAGCTTGCTAGCAAGTTGGATGTCTTACCACCTATGTGGCGACCACTAGCTAGCCTGACACAAAAGAAAATGACCACGCCACGAAGATGTACCCCTACCGCCCATTGGCTTCAAACAAGAAAATCAATTCACAACATACTATACCAAATTAGCCATACTAAACATGAATTTTTTTATGGAGATGTTGTTATGATGGCCCAAAAACAGCCAAAATCAATAGTCTCCTTTTCGCTCTAAAAATTCACTACAGTTCAATCTCTTCTAAGGACTGTCAGTTTTGCAGCCAAAAAGGTTATGTATCTAGGACAATGAAAAAATTGGGGATGCAGTCATGTATCAAAAAAATCATAAATAACTTTCAGTCATTTATTATGTGTTGAATCTTAAGAAAATATAAACATGCAAAATGATTATAACAATGTATTCACTTTTTATGTACAATGAATACAATATCCTAATGAAAATGAAAACTCGACATGGAATACAACTTCAACATGCAAATAAAAAACCAATAAAACAATAAATCACAAACCCCTCTCTATAGGGGTTTCACTCAGCTTGATACAAGATTTATGAGTGGTTTGCCTAAGGTTTTTTAGACTCCCCATGCGTTCAAAGGGAATTTTCTAGGCCCACTATTGTAAGACGTGGTAGGCACAAGTGCAAAACTAAATCCCTAAAACCCTGAAAATAATGTGAAATGACGTTTACAGGAAATTTTCATGGATGAAAGTGGATTTTCTTCTCTCAATATTACAATTTTTGAAAGTACGTTTTTTCTCTCCTGTGAAAAAAAACATTGGATTTTTTTTCTTTTACAACTTGAATTCCCCCATTTGCATACGTAAGATTACATTTTTGCACAAGCTTTGCCCATAGAAACATAGCCTAAATCCACGAATTTGTTTATGGCAAAACAAAAGGCCATTTCCTTCACGACAAATCTCTCAGCCATCACAGTGACACATCACCCTACTTGCTTTGCTCGATCAAACACTTACATAGTCAATCGAGAATGGCCATGGAGATGGGAATGGAGATGATCTTTTGTTACGGGTCAAGATACAGTTTCTCGAATACTTTATTTGTGGATTTTTAACTTTATGTTTATTCTTGGGAGAAAACAAGCAAATTTTTCCTAAATAGACCATTTTTCATAAGTTCGAACTAACTTCCATCCGTATTTGTCTCACTCTTTTTGGCTTCCATAAGTGAAACTATGTGCACTTGAATGGCTACAAGTTGTGACACATTTATTTTTGTGTGATAAAATATTGTTTTTTTCACCATTATAGAAAGCCTTTTGACAAGTAAACGGTAAGCATAAGAATAAAAAATCACTAAATGTATCAATTATCTGTAGTTGACGACTTGACCATGGTAGTTTCCATGCAAAGAATTCTAAACATGCGAAAACATTAGAAACATCAAGGTTTGGAAACTATGTAATCATAGTATTTAGTGTGTGTCATCTACAAAACGAATTCATTTTTTATTGGGAAATCCTCGTGTATTTGTGAAAGACTTTCATTGAGATGCATGAATCAAAACTTTTCCTGTGAATATGACGTTCATCCTTTGTTAAGCATATGTTTTAAACAAAAAAAAAAAGTGTTGACGATTGGAAATGTCAGAATTCACACTTCACAACAATTTTGGATGCTTGGAAGGATGATGTACTCTAAAAAGAAAAATGTTTTCCAATGTCATCCATGTACATGTAGGAAGACAATTGTTTATACAAACCTTGGTATATGGAACCGGATGATTTAGAGTTATAAGTGCACTTACTTTTTATCTGCATTTGCCAAAAAACAACGTTACGAGGTACCCCATTCCGGATGTTCGGATATGCTGTCCACCCTATTTGAATTGTTTTCATGTCAATTTGCTCCATGATTTGATTTTGAGTCTCCATATGCCCCGACTTCAACACTTCGATCTCCAGACACCTCGCAATCGGAGTGGAGGTGATGAGGTACACCGTCTTGTACATGGTCAATATTTGGACGTTTTCATATTGGGACTTGAGTGGAATCTCTTAATGGAAATAAGTTATTGATATGAAAGATGTTTATGAAGTGAACAAGACATTCCAAAAATGCACAAGGGATTGGGGAATGCATTGTACAATGTTAATTGGGGGGAGGTTCAAAAAACGAACACGCAAAAAATTCAAAAATGACACCTGGGGATAGGAGGCTTTTCCACGTGTTACGTAGGATGAGTTTCAAGAAATAGAAATAATGCTAAAAATCAATAATAAACTTTATATGAAAATGGTACACATGGTGATGCTACAACATACCCCTCATGTTGGGGTATATCAGAACATAATAATGTACTCCGCGGGACATCACGTGGTTCCTTGTGATAAAAAAAGTGTAGGCAGGGGTTTTCCTGATCAAAAACATAAAGGTAGGGCAACTACTGTCCAATTTCGACCTATGTGGGGTTTTACGAGTTTGGTTTGTGAACTTGAGTGGATATCTTCTTCGTTGTCAAAATAAAGAGGAGGATCTATTCTAATGAGAAATTCCTCTTACAACAGTGCGTTCAAATAAGGGGAATTACTTGCGCCACCACTTCAAAAATCAAAACATTTAATGTTACGCTATATGATTATTGATCTCATCACACCAAGCTTTCCAATTTTTTACCATTGTGAACAACCGATTTTTTTGCATGATCACGATATTGGGTCCACTTGTCGTATATGTAGTATCGTTGCAACTAATGTACACCGTCCCCATTTTTTGCAAAAAAGAAAGAATAAGATGGCCAATTTGACACAAAAATATGTATAAAATCTACGAAATGCAAAAAATGGTTTTGAGGGCCACTGTTTAAAACATATCCTCTGGATGTCCATCGAGCTAGAAATTGTATGGGGAACTATATCATTCTTTGCATACCCACTTTGACACTCCACCGATGTACGCACGACGACATGAAAAGAAAACCTTGGTCATTGACGCAAACACAAATTAGGTCCCGTATGCTATTGCATTTCCACTTTTCGAAATACATGTATCGTGAATTGAAAACAACTTACATACTCACAGTTACTCTTTGTATACATTTAGTGATTCTGTATCTTTGTGGGTCTCTCTTTCACACTCTCCCCCCATATCTCTCTCTCTCTCTCTCTCTCTCTCTCTCTCTCTCTCTCTCTCTTTCTCTCTCTCGCTCTCTCTCTCTATCCATCTCTCTGTGTGTGTGTGTGTGTGTGTGTGTGTGTGTGTGTGCGTGTGTGTGTGTGTGTGTGTGTGTGTGTGTTTACGACTTTCGCTATGCTTAAGAGTCCTCGAAGTAGGAAATAAACAAGGCATTGGTTCAGGTTTCGGCATCGAGCTGGAAGGCTGTGCAATACCAAGGTCGATACCCTTCATAGCCGTAACATTGGCGTAAGGGCTCCGATGGGCTGGCTATCGGCAACGAGCAAGCCCGTGGACTCCCTGTTTGGCTAGTCCTTGTCGGCAAATGCCAACAAGGACTATCGGATTATCGACTAGACGAGGTCCGATCGACAGCTCGCCAGTTTTCTTGGCGCTCTTCTCATGTTGAGGACGACGACATGAGAAATTTGTCCAAAACAAATTGACGTCCATGTCCACTTAGCGTCCATATTTGCGTTGCAGATATAGATGTTGAGTTGATGTCAAAAAACAGTTTTTATTTGTGGGAGAGATTTTTTTAAAACAATTATGTCGCTCAATTGTTTTTCACATTGTAGCAATGTGAACTGAACTGTTTTAAGTGAACAGGACTATTTCACTCGTTAACGTAACGAATGAGCAAAACATTCCTCGAACTGGTCAGTAGACCTAGGGCCAATAGGCCCATTTGAGGGGCTTTTTGCTTATTCGTGTTGCGAATAAGCACATAACGTGATTGTGGACATCCACTGTCACGTGATTTTGATGTAGACGAAAGACATGCAGCTAATGCCTTATGACAAAAAAAAATAGTTTTAAGTGGACATGATACCCCTAGTAAAAATAGAAATAACATAAAATTCGTCACGTAAGGAACAATAAACATATGATGAAATAAAATATCGTATGAAACCAATGAAAAATAGAAATTCATACTTCGGATACGCGCAGTTATCGAACTAATTCGTGTGGAACCAATGTATCGTGAGGCTTGAAGAAAATTGGGTACAACATGGATTTTTTGTGTGAAGTGAGTAGCATGTGTAAAATGTGCAAGAAATGGCCTAGAGAAAATTGAGAGGCCTGAACAATGGGTTTTAAGGAATTTGGTCACACGATATTCCACAAGGGGCATATAAGACGTCACTATACATCTTGTGAACTAAGGTCCTTTATTACCATATTCATTCGATCATTGAATTCAATGTTTCATTTTCTTTTTGGAATAGGGATGAGTATGCTAGTCGATGTTTGTGAGATTTGTTTTGAAGGTTTGACGTTTGTTTATCATCAAATATGCAAAATGTAATGGTGCATAATGCAATTAAACTTTGATTGTGCGTGTTACACCTTAAGGGCCTATTCGTCTTAACTTCTAGGGAAGATTCTACTAAGAACCGTTTCTATGGTGCGAATAAAATTCTATAGATACAAAGAGAGAAATCGACAACTGAAGTGTTTATACACAGCAGATGCTTTGACACGTACTTGAAAGGTCATATGGAAATTTGCATCGTGAACACGTGGCTTCTGTCGATCAATTTTCAAAAACAGTGGCTTACTGTGATCTGTTTTTGGATGCCGTGGCAGATTGTTTCATAAAAACAGTTGAGGTGGTGGATGACTTGCGTAATTGAGTTAATCGTAGCTGACAGGTAGCTTTGTTACGATTCCAATTGATTGAGACATGCTTTGTTTTCTCCGGATCGGCTGCCGTAGCTCTCAGAACTGCCCCACGCAAATTTT
Organism: Penium margaritaceum; assembly: GCA_023375785.1. Lineage (NCBI taxonomy): Eukaryota > Viridiplantae > Streptophyta > Zygnematophyceae > Desmidiales > Peniaceae > Penium > Penium margaritaceum. Next base: position 29,973 of record SZWC01018802.1, on the reverse strand, counting down.
GTCCCAGGGACTTGTGACGACGGTTTTCCACGATGGATCCATTTTTACCGGCAATCCAAGCCCCATGGACGGTGCAAAAGTCACACTTTGGAAGGATTGCGCATTCAATTGTTTTACGGTCACGTGGGCAAGCAATCCAGCCCGATCCATGTGAGCAAGCGAGGGGGTACTGTCGAGGTCAGGTCGAGCTGCCATTGGGTCAGTGGGCAAAGGGGACACGGCAGGCCACACGTTTGTGAGCTCATGTTCAACAAGTGGCTGCTACGAGTAGATGAACAAGTTGGAGAGATAGAGTTTTTTGGGCCACTGGTCGCAACCGACTGAGGCGGGGGGGCTAACTCAACACCAAAACTCTCCCAGGAATAAAACCCGGCCCCTTCAGTTGACAATTATGGGGAGAAAGGATACGGTTGAGGGTGGTTGAGGTTTCCACAACCAGTTGGTCTCAAATGCTGGCCTAAGTTTCTACTTTTTGAGCAATTGGGTCTATACTTTGAGGGGTGAGAATGGAGGGCGAGGAAATCGATATGCAAGAACTTGAGGTGGCGCGCGGGTAGACCAAGGAAGACATGGTTATCGTTCACGAATACATGATTTATAGCCTTGAACGCCATGGCCCAGGGATGAGGACCCAAACAAAGGGATGGTAAGACTTGATAAACACATGAGGCACTAGAACGGTCGTTGGGAAGGTGGAAGATCATGGGATTCGGAAGGCCAGTAAAATCTTGGATCGTGAATTATTTTGTGAATTTGAGGGATGTACAATGGGAGGAGCACGCTTGAAGGATATGGGTCTAGGAGTTAGGCAGAAATTGCAATACTGCGCGGACTACTCTTTGGCATGGTGCGGAAAAGGAGAGATAGATTTCACTTGCCCTTGGCCGTAGCCTGCTATAGCGAGGAGGCAATCTCGGCGTGAAAACTCACTCGACAGTTGAACTCGTCCCATTGTGGATCTCATGCATGAAAGAAAATGATAGAGATGGGGGTACTTCTTCGTACATTAAAGGAATGTGAAATGCGTATTCTACAACATTCATTTAGCATGAAGAAATTGTGCACAAAAATGTATTCGTAAAATTCGGGTTCAAATGATTTGAGTCGAACTTTGGCGTTTTTTTCTATCTCGTCAAGTTTTTGCTCATTTTTCCCTAGTAATAGTCGACGGCAGGATGGAGAGGGAGGGGGGGGGAAGGGTTGCCTTCACACAAAATCTCAAATGAGTCCGACACCACCCTCCAACCCTCCCTCCAATGAGAACACCTATGGTGGTTTGGGAGAGAACTAAGGATGCTCCTACCAGAGGTTCAAAACAAAGGATAAACATATTCTACATCAAGTTCATTGAACTAGGAAACTACAAAGGCCAATTGGGCGAAGGGAATCAAGATCGAGATTTGTAAGGAAAAACCTAGCCTTGTTCTTGTGTACACCGATAAACGTGGAATACACAAGCAAAGTGTGATGTTCTACAACATTTGGACCTGATGCTAATAGCTATGGGGCTAAAGAGAGAAAAATAACGATCCCAACTTGCCTCCGAGCTGAGATGATGAAGGGTGGAGGAACAATCGATCAGGTGGTGGAATGAACAATAGGCTGAAGTAGACATAGGAGATGTGAAAGCTCGTTAATCATATGTCAAAGGAGTTCAATCATATGTAAGATTTCGGAGTGTTGCCCCCCAGACTCCTGATGAAAAAATGCGATGTATCCTCTACAATATGATTGAACCTGATGTCTCCTTTGGAATATGATTGACCATTTTTCCTCACCCCTCCTAGGTCCCAAACGAGGGGGGGTAATACCCCGAACTCTTGCATGTGCACAATATCTTTTGTGCTAACTTGAAGTACGCTGAAGTTCTCATGTGAAGTCAAAAGTTCCATGACAAATGCAATGCCATTTCCTGTGTAGAGGGATATGTACTACACAACACACAAGTTTGACATGTTTCTGTTTAGTCTCGGTTTTGGTGGTACTACTCCATCTGCAACCACTGGAAAATCTTCAAGTGTGATATTGCTCATCCATAATTACAGCAACACCAGGTCCTCGATTGTGAGGTCGATGAGGCTCTGTCGGAAGTCTATAATGACATGGTGGTTGATAAGAAATAGCCGCTCATAAGGTGCCAGAACCGCAGAGAGGTCGAGGACAGAAAGGTGGAACACAGGAAATGCAGTTTTGAGATTTTGGGATTGCTTGAGAATTCTACATGAGTAACCCATTTTCTCCTCCTTTGCCTATGCATCCACCTCCAGGTGCAATGAGCTTGGCTAGACATGCACCTGCACCAGTTCGTCCTGAAAAAAAATTGTCAACTGCTGGATCCTCCAGTGTGGCTTCCAGCAATGTCTAGTTCTGGCTGATGCTCTCGCTTTGACGTGGGGCCGCCGTGGCAGCTAAGAGATGATCTGTGAATGATCTGTGAATTGTTTCAGGTCATATGGGTAATCATGGCCTGTGCTAGATAAAGTTTTCCATGGCGAGATGGTGCTAAAAAAACTAAACTACAATTCTCCAAGCAAAAGAGTGTTTATCTTTTATGAGTGAAGCTTGCTCGTTGAGCCTCACTTGACGAGCTTTGCTTAGTAGTGCACTACGAGGATTGAGGGCTAATCACTCGCACACCCCTCATTTGGAGGCTTCCAAAATTGGGTAGTCCCAAGTCATATCTGAAAGTACAAATTGCTAGCAAAGTTAGAAATGTGTTTCATTACCTTTGGATTCTTTGCAAACATCTGTTGAGTATCCTTCCATACTTTTTCATACATCTTGCCATCAGATATCCCCAAGTATATTTGTTGTTGGAACTCTGATTCACCATTGAGAATCATTACGTGCTTGTCATCAGGTACTTTTAACAACACTTTGCTGGTAGCTGCAGAAGTTAACGGACTATAAGTGACCTTGCCAACCGGAATTCTATGCTAGTGATTTTGCGTAGGTTTTTGAGAATCTGATTAGTCTTAAATCTTTTTGAAAATCTGATTTTCCCAATATTTTCATTGCCTTTTAAGGACATAGAATTAATGAATGGATCCAGTTGCCAATCTTGCTGGAACTCGGGAATTCAGAAAAGAATCTATCAAAAGATCCCCTTACCACAGGTGGCATAGTTCCCCATGATTGATAGGAGGATGAACCAATTTGGGAGCTCATGAACAAAAGAAACAATCCATAAGTGAAAGGACGCTTATGGTTGCTCATGGTGGCTTGGCTCTTTTATACACTGAAGAAGCAGTGTTTGATAAAAACATATACATACATTTTGGGAGCTTCCCTTGAAGTTTTCTATGGCTCAGTTAATGTTTTTCACAATAAAACATGTGTTTTCAAAGAATGAATGGGTTTTTTTAGGATGAATTATGATTTGAAAAACACTAATGTGTTAGCATTCATCAGCATGTTAGTCTAACGTAAAAATGTATTAAAAAAGTATTTGAGTATGTACAGCTTTTCATTCTAGATTGATTGGTCATTCGCGCCTATTACAACAGGAGTTTCATGATGGAAGTATGCTACCAATAATCCGAAAGATTGACAAGAGAATTTCTTCCAAACCGCCTCCCACCCCCTATCTCCCGAACCTGAGAGTGTATCAGTGGATTCCTAAGGGAGGCTCTTGTAGCGATATCTCCTTCTGTGCACTAATGTGCTTTTCTTCCTAAATGTATGAAGAAGGCACAGATGAATTCTTACAAGCCCTTTCCAGCTATACTCTCCAATTCATTGTCCCAAAACACTTTTGTTGTTTTGGAGTGGATAAAAATTTTAAACCTGACAATCCCTCCTCACCCATCCGTCAAACTGAGATTGTGTATTGCGCAAGCGAAGATGGCAGTTTATCTGAGAGGCACTTCATATTGTCTACTAGTGATTTTTATGTTGATAAAATTGAATCCCTCATCACCGTCAATAGACATCCTGCAACACACGTTTCACGGTTCCATTTCATGATATGTTCAGTTGGCACTCCGCAATCACCCGCTCCAACTCATTTGACATCATCGATCGAGTGCCTCTCTCCCCTCCCCCCTGAACCAAAAAGCGTATTAAGAGATGGAAGCAGGGTGTGTACTGTAGCGATGTCTGATTTTGTACACTTATGAAAATTTCTACTTCTGTATGTGTAGAGTACATTAATGTATTTTTACAGACCCCTTCCCAGCTATTGGAGTGAGGCGATAACAGCGCTAGATTTTGGTTTCAGCTCGGTGCAGTCGGGTTCACTTTTGGAGGAGTCACGTGAAGTTACGGATTTTACCGTGATTCACCCGGAATATTCATATTGGATTTTTCCACTATACAGGCTAGAATGTTCCTGGTTTCTTAGTCCTAAAGGGCCTGTTCAAGTCCTGGACGTGTACAAATGGGTTGGTGTGTCCAAGATGTGGGACTACCTTGGCCAACTCAGAGGAGTGATTTCCAAGGTTTGACAACTTGGCAACTGCCTCGTACGAGGCAATCTTGGAATGTAGGAAGCCTACGAGGTTTCCGTGAGCCACTGTACAGGATCAATGCAGTCGCCTAGCTCACATATGACCTTGTGGAGGATTTACTACATCATCATCGTTTCTTCTAATGTTGGACGACACAACGGTTGGGACCGCCGGGACCACCACCTTGAGTGAAGCAGCCTGGACCGCCAGGATTACTACCAGCCAAAGCAGCAATATATAAGGGAGCACTAGTTGTGACTCTAGTAACCAATTCCAGTCTCTCCAACTCCATCATGTGAGCATCAACTATTCTGCACATCTGCGAGCCACTTGGTCTCTGTACCAGACTCAGATCCTGGTGCTGCTGGAGTTTCCTGGAGGTTCCCTCTAACGACCGACTATCTCTGGCACAAGTGTGCCAACGTGGAGAGGAGGTTGCCTGACATCCTAAAGGCCTTTCAACCTGGAAGACGGCCGACACGCCAAGTCTCTTGCTACAAGGCTGGACGCCTAGCAAGACGTTGCGCCTAGTTTGGGCCAGGCTCTGTCAAGTTTGTGTTGCTGAGCTGTTCATAGGCTGTTGCTAAGCTTGTACATAGTATTGCTGTACTTTGTACTCTTCTAATACAATCAGAGCTTCCGCATTCAATTCTCAGTAGTTGTACAAGCATTTGTTGGCACACCAAAGGCCCTGGCACGACAACAAGGCCAACAAAGCCTTTGCTGTGGTCGTGCAGAATTCCAACATGGTATCAGAGGAAGGTCGTGCTTTTAGCTACAACACCAACATTAGCAGCATAGTAGTTGTTGTAGCTGGTGGAGACGACATCCACCATCTCTGTACAAATGGGTGGTAGCATCAGGGTTGTCGCATTCCTCTTGCAGATCAACCTGCACATTGCACAACCAAAGAGGTGTCCATGAGTAGCATGGAACCTGAAGATCAAGGGGGAGGAACACCTCCCTTTGACAATCAATCTATGCTACATGGTTTGTGCATGGGTCAGGAGCAAGGGCGCCATGTTGCAGATCATGCACAAGGCCAAGCAGCAAAGGCACAACGCTTGGAGGAGCAAGCACAAAAAATGGCGCAACAGGAAGCATTGGCGCGACAAGCTTTGGAGCAGGAAAGGGAGGCATTGAGGTAGCAGCTTGCAGCGGAGGAGCTTCTTCGACAGCAAGAGAAGTTCACTCGTGCTGCTCGAGATTCACACACGCAGCAGTTGTAGCAGACACATGCTACCTTGGCAGCACAGGATGCTCAATTTCAGCAACAGCTGGCTTTGACTCAACAACAACAACAACAGATGGAACAACACATGATGCAACAACAACAACAACTGCAACAGGAGCAGCCTATGCAGTGGCAACAGCCTTGACAAGGATCATCTGCTCACCTGCCTCAAGCAAGTCCTCCACCAGTCATGCAACTGGCTAACCCCCAGCAGGTGTTGACTGGAACACCTGCACATGGAGGAGTGCCACAACAGTTTATGGCACAATCTCAAGGGATGCATGAGGTTCCACCCATGGCACCATACCAGCACGCTCAGCCGGGGCTCATGCCACAGACCTATATGGCCCAACCTGTAACAGCAGTAGCAATAGCAGCAGTTGCCGCAACAGGGGTACCACCAGTCCAACTACGTGGAGCCATACCTAGTTTCCCATGCATGCCCAACCAATGGCAGTGCAAGGTATCCCATTTCAGCGTTTGGAAAACATAGTGCCTGCAGCAACAGCATCTCTGCACCTGCACAAGATCAAATTTGAGAAGTTTGACGGTGAGAACTTCCCACAGTGGGGGCAGAAGCTCAAGCAGGTCGCCCAGATTCATTGTCTGTGGGAGTTCTACAACGGGCACTATCTGCCTCCACCTGTGGGATCATCATCACAAGCACTGTCGCAATTCAAGTTCTACACCCGTGCTGCATACATGGTGTTGGAAAACCAGCTGAGTCCTCGCATCCAACAGGCGATGAGGATGTTTGAGGAAACAGCTGAACCTGCTCGACTTGCATGGTCCTACTTGCTATGGACCTACATGTCTGGAGACTCCACCTTTAAGTCACACCTCCTCACAGAACTATCGCACATCAGTCTCAGCAACTTCAACAACATCGAAGACTACACCATCAAAGCCAAGTCACTACTCAACCAGCTCGCGGTGACCGATGCTCCTATTTTGGAGCCGGTCTTTGTGACCTTCCTCCTCAACGGATTGACTGGCGATTGGGAGGAAGTGAGGCGTTTGCTGAAGTTCAAGGAGGAGGCTGAATTGACAGAGGTGTATGTGTGCAAGATGTTGTTGACAGAAGAGCGCAATCGTAAGTTTGCAAAGGGAATGTTACGGTTTCTTTCCTATCCAACATACCCAATAGCTTGCACTACCCTCGTGTCCCATCCGACATCAAGCACTTCTGCCGTAAATGCAACTCCTACACCTCAGCAGAATCATACATCGCCATTTACTCCCTCGGGAAACTCATACGACAAGCTTGTCAGACCTCAGCTTGTGCGCAAGTGCCAGTGCTACAAGCAACTTGGACACATTAGGCTGTAGTGTAGGAAGCGGCTAAGAGATAGGGAGTGTGCAAGGAGGCATGAGAGCAATGAGGAGTAGTCAGAGGATTCGGATGGTGGAGAGGAGGACAGTGATGAAGACGATCAGGACACTCAATAGAAGGTGACTGTTGGAGTGGAAAAGAAGCACTTCGACATCTCAGGATCTGTATTCCATGTCTCGAAAGTCCCGAATACCGAGCCAGTTTGCTCAAAACGTGTAGTACCTGGACAGTGGGTACGCGTCACACATTGCGTTTGATACATCCTGCCTCCAACACCTTCTGTATAGCGAAGGTTATGTCACCGTAGCAAAAAACTGGCGTCTGCCAGTGAAAGGCAAGGGGAAGATGACACTGACGGGGTACAAGGGAGCTCAAGTGCGCTTTGGCGACATGCTGATTATCCCTAGAATTTCTTTCAACCTCCTATCTCTTGGGGAGTTGTTAAAGCAAGGAGCGCACATCGTTAGCAATGGAGAACAAGTCTCCCTTAAAAGCCGTGAAGGTGAAACCTTTGCCGATGGACACCTTTGCTCCAATGGCCTCATAAGGCTTGGTCTGAGCCCAATGGCTTGAAAGAACCCCGGCTCTTTGTTTGCTACTACAAATCAACAGGGAGTGGATGACTTCCAGGAATACACGCAACATCATTGCGACAGCCGACGGAACGAATTCACATTATCCAAGGCGCACGATGGAATTGGAAAATCACCTTTGGTCAATGGTTAGCTTGCCATTGGTGCATTCTGTTTTTTTGTGCACAATGAGATGAGCTCGGGCCGTGCAACAGAGAGGGGGAGCACAAGAGCTACGGACATTTCTTGACCACTCGCGTTCAGCGTGGATGTCGAACATCTCATGCCGACGTCAGCCGCTCGTCGCCGATCGCGTGGGGGACCCCACGCGATCGGCTTTTCCTTGCCAGAGGGCAAGGAAAAGCCGACGCCGAGTTCCGAGTTCGGAACGGCATGCTCCGGCTAAGTGGCGGCCGTTAGAATTGCGCTCACTTTTGCAAGCACCGGTCACCGTGAGTGGAGCTCGCTCGCAACTGCGAGCGGCTCTTTGCTGCCCCTAAACATGAACTGCGAAGTTCGCAGTTCAGTGCGAGCTGACGCAGCACCTCGCACTACAGGACGAAAGCACTCAATCGGCGGCGCTACAGGACGGCGAGACCTCGCCGGCAAACTTCTGAACGTCGAGTAACAGACGGCCGACGCAACAGAAATGGGCCTCACCGTCGATGATTTGACCCAAGAAATCTGTCGACGCGAAGTCGCCACACGGGAACCAACGTACTACGTTCTCCAAAGAAAATAACAGGCCTTCGAACGACCTCGCGAGGACGAAGCAGAACACCAAGGGGCGAGCGACGACCGGATTCAAAAGCAGGAATGCTCTAGCGAATGGTCCAGGCGCCCTTTTCTACTGCACCGACGACTAGGGAGCGTGTCAGGAGCGTAAAAAAAATCTTTTTTCCGCCGTCAGATCCTCGTAAATTGCTCCTGGAAAGCTCATTCGTGGTCTCCAATAGTGGGAGACGGTCGTGGAATTTTCAACTGAGAGCATGTCACTTGAGGTGCAACCTAGCATTGCCAAAAAGAAAAGGCGGCCATGAAAAATGTTGGTAGCTGAACCAAGCTTCCTCAAACGGATAAAACAAAAAGGAAGTCCTGAAGGTAGAACCCAAGAGCAATTTCTGGATCGGGAAAAAAATGTATCCTTTACACCCGAGGACAGGAAATCAAGGGGGAGAGCATCTCTTGACTTCCAAAGCAGAAGAGAAAAGTGTTGCCACCACAAAAGCTTAGTGATGACTCAAGAAGATATGGGTTTCTTTGCCACTAAGCAAATTCAAGTGTGGTCGAGTCCTTCTACCTTCACCAACGCACTTATCGAGGGGGAGTGTTGGAGTGAGGCGATAACTGTGCTGGATTTTGGTTTCAGTCGGTTTCACTTATGGAGGAGTCCACGTGAAGTTGCGGATTTTACCGTGATTTACCAGTGTTTTTCCTATGGGAATTTTCCACTGTACAGGCTAGAATATTCCTGGTTTTTTAGTCCTAAAGGGCCTGATAAAGTCTTGGACGTGTAAAAATGGGTTGGTGTGTCCAAGAAAGGTGGAACAACCTTGGCCAACTTTCTGGAGTGATTTCCAAGGTTTGACAACTTGGTAACTGCCTCGTACGAGGCAATCTTGGAAAGTATGAAGCCTATGAGGTTTCTGTGAGCCACTGTACAGGATCAAGGCAGTTGCCTAGCTCACATACGACCTCGTGGAGGATTTACTGCATCATGATTGTCACTTCCAATGTTGGAAGACACATTACTGCATCAATGGTTGGGACCGCCGGGACCGCCACCTTGAGTGAAGCAGCCTGGACCGCCAGGACTACTACTAGCCAGAGCAGCAGTATAAAAGGGAGCACTAGTTGTGGCTCCAATAACCAATTCCAGTCTCTCCAACTCCATTGTATCAGCATCAACTATTCTTCACGTCTGTGAGCCACTTGGTCTCTGTACCAGACTCAGATCCTGGTGCTGCTGGAGTTTCCTAGAGGTTCCCTCTGACGACCCACTGTCTCTGATGGAAATGTGACAGCGTGGAGAGGAGTTTGCCTGATATCCTGAAGGCCTGTCAAAGCGGAAGACGGTTGACACGCCAAGACTCTTGCTACAAGGCTGGACGCCTAGCTAGACGTTGCGCCTAGTTTGGGCCAGGCTCTGTCAAGTTTCTGTTGCTGAGCTGTTCATAGGCTGCTGCTGAGCTTGTACATAGTATTGCTGTACTTTGTATTCTTGTAATTCAAAGCTTCCGCATTCAATTCTTAGTAGTTGTACAAGCATTGCTTGGCACACCAAAGGTCCTGGCATGACTGCAAGGCCAACCAAGCCTTTTTTGTGGTCGTGCAAAACTTCAACACCAGCTACACTCTCTGATACATTAACCCAATGCTCTTTCATCTTTTGAGGGGGGATGGTAAGGCAGGGTCCCGATATCCTATCCAAACCTGGTTGTCATTCTGACATGTGTTTGATCGAGACTTATAGGTTTACGAGATGTGTGAATGGGGGGCACGACAACCCCCTCCCCTCCCCCCCCCTCCTATGACAAAAGGGAACCTACTGGGCCTCTTTATCACGGAGACTAGTTGGAGCCCGGACAAGCAAAAAAAATTCCAAGAACATTGACAAGTAACATCGAATGAGTTTTTATTCTGCCAAGTTCTTTGTCCAGAACTAGGCATTGTCATTTCTTGAAGGAAAGACAATGCCTAGTTCTGGAGTGGGAACTTGGCAGAATTACTATTACTATTGGGATGTGATACTATTTTAAGGAAGGTACGTATTTGTCAGAGAATTGCAAATGTAGTTGTGAAAAGGTGAACATTTTCTTTAACTTTTACAACTTTCATTGCAAAAACTTTGAGAACTGTTGTGACATTCACGAGCCAAATTGTCATGACCATGGAATTGATTTGCCTGAAATGAGTTCAAATATTTGTCTTCTTAGTGTCCTCATAAATGGTGCATTTTTTGCAGTAAGTGTTTGATAATTGGATTCTGTTAGAAATATTGGCTCATTGGAGCTGCTGGAATTTTCTTGGTGTGTACAAAGACGGTGAGCATTCTTGAGGGTGCTATCGTTTGGGGTCTGATATTCCATAAACATCCACATTGAGCTGAATTTTTGTTTTGCAACAATGACTGGTGTTGTATAGGGTGATGTAGATGGCCAGAAGGGTCCGTGTTAAAGCATTTACTCTAGAAAGTGCTTGAGGTGAATGACCTCTTGATATCTCATCCGTTGAGTACCATGGATGATCTGTCTGCTCTTTTTCTTCATCTTTATCCCATGATTCTCATCGAAGAAATGTTCCAAGAAATTCTGTAAGGAAAAATTCCCAAAGATTCCTTGAGAATTTTTATCCTCATGCACACAAATCCACGTGGACAAACCATATGTCCTCCCCCTTGGCCATGTCAAGCAAGATCAACTGAATTCAAAATCCTCACTAAAATTGCTCTAGTGTGTGTTTTGTTGATTAGCTATTGTTCAGATCCACACTGACGAGCTTCCCATGACTATTTTGCATCGCGGGTCTTGTAATGAGTGCTGAACATCAGTTAGCTCTGTCAGAAGGAGTAGATGCTGAAACGGATGGAAAGAAAGAGTGGCAGAGTGGTAGAAGCTGAGAGACAAGTGCAGGAGCAACGATTATGCTAGAAATCAAGCAGGCATGTGACAGATGCGAGCAAGGGTGCTGGTGCCCAAGGTAGAGGAGGAAACATAAAGAGAATATAACAGGCCAAAGTAGATGCCTTGTAGAGTTGAGCAGAGGAGCAGAGTGAAGGAGCAAAGAGCTGAGAGAGAGAGAGAGAGAGAGAGAGAGAGAGAGAGAGAGAGAGAGAGAGAGAGAGA
>SZWC01018802.1:7085-18392 GCA_023375785.1 Penium margaritaceum | reverse complement strand
AGAGAGAGAGAGAGAGAGAGAGAGATAGAGACAGAGAGAGGGGGAGAGAGAGAGAGAGATAGAGAGAGAGAGAGAGAGAGCGAGAGAGAGAGAGAGAGAGCAAGAGAGAGAGAGAGAGAGGGAAAGATAAAGAGAGAGCAAGAGAGAGATAGAGAAATAGACAGAGAGAGGAATATACATCCTCTGTAAGAACAACCATAATGTAACAACTAGGAAAGCAGATTTTTTTGCCAGCCGGACACAGGTGATAGGTGTCAATTCATTAGGTGATTCTATGTTTGTCGGTCAAAGGGGTCATATTACAGATGAGTCGTTTGTCAATGTCTCTCTGTCTTTTATGTGAACCTTTATTTAAAAAATATTTCTCTTTTCAGATTCATACTTCCATTAGAACCCCTGAGTCCAACAAGATTTCATGACAGTTGTCCTCCCAGTTCTCAAGAAGAAATCCTGTGTAGTGCTCAAGGAGTTTCAGCCAGATTCCTCCAAGGTCAAAGGGGTACTTTTGGAGCAATGGGTATAGATCTTGGCCAAAAAGCGGTTTGAGTCCTGATTTGATATCCTGATTGAGCAGCTCTTCTTTGTGCTCCTGTTTGGCATTGGAACAATGCTCACACAGATACTTGGGATGCTCCAGGAGTGCATTCGTGATTGGAAATCCACAGATGAGATTTGGATAAAAGTGCCAGTACAATTGGGCCTGCCACTCCTGGGTTTTGATTTCCACCTTCTTGGGGCTTTCCTTGGGAGTATTCTGCTGAGGGATTAGTACATGGGGTTCCTCGGGATCTTCCTCTTGGTGGAAGGAGGCATGGACGAGATTATAGAGATGTTGCCAGATCGGTAAGAAAGTTTTATGGTAGAGGTGTGGAGAGCAACATAGATTTCATTAGTGCTCGTTTTTTACCAAGGAGGAAGCCAAAGAGGCAGCAGTTTCTAATGAAGACAGATCTGGAAACAAATCAGGAGAGAATGATACCAGCTGTGGATGTTGCAACCTTCTTCATCAAGGAGAGGAAATACTTCCAAGGGGTTTTCCATGGCTTCATAATGTCTTGTTGGAATCATGTAAGGATGCTTGATGAGTGATGGATGAATTGATGCTGGTGTACTGATGATGAGGTCAGTGTGAGTTGATGGTGATGGAGGGCGCTGCTACACCTCACAGAAGGAGAGCTACCACTGTTGATCTTCTCTTCTGTGTAGGGAGGTGTAGGAGTAGGACAATTGGTGAGGGTCCAATCCACTACTATAACTGCTTGGTCTACCAGTTTTCTTGAGCCCCATGAACAGGAAGAAGGGAGGTGTTTCATTCCACTACTGAAAAAATCCCCTGGTAATCAGCTCCAAACTTCAAGTGCAAGTGCTGATGCTGCTAATGGCTGAGAGCTGGAGGCTCAAGGTTAATTGCTGATCGATGGCGTGAGTATAGGGACACAACCATGTGCGCTCACAAAGTGAAGTAGTTGCTGATGATGAGAGGAGTAGGTGCAGGGATGAAAACACATATGCTGATGAGTTTATATGACATGGGTGCTGGTCACTGTGAAATCAGGAAGTGACAGATGTGGATCTTGAGGGCCGGGCTAATTGAGTGAGAGCTGCTTGGTTGCTGATAAGAGTGCGTTTAGGTGTGGAACTACATGTGCTAATCCAAAGCGAAATGGATGGTGATGATGGAGTGGACGTAGGGGCAAACCGATGCATGAACTTGCACAGTAGTAGAATGTGGCAAGGGGAAGGTAGTTCCTACCACAGGCATGAGAGAGAGAGATGTTGCTGGCCTGGACACAGGTCTCTACGGAAGTGGGTTTTGACACGGGCAGATCCTGAGTGCCGTGTTAATCGACTGAAATCTGATTAATTCATAACTTCTCCTTTCTGATAGGACTACATGCAAGGGTGAAACTGTGTGTCTGATGATGATTGAGGATGATGATGATGATGATGGTTGATGATGAAGATGCTGATGCTGATGATCCACATGAGGCAGATGAAGCTGATGATGGTGATAAGGATGATGATGGAGGTTGAGCACTCTGAGGAGGCAGAGGCTACATGGGAGAGCGTCGCAAGAAGATGATGAAGTGATATGCTGGGAAGAAAATAGATTATAGAAAAACATACGTAGTAATCTCAAGCGGATGTCGTGACTGAAGGAGGCGAGGCGAGGCGAGAGCGGATGTCATAACCTTGCGAGGCAGTGGCAGTAGTGGAGAGGTGATCTTGCCACGAATTCACTAGGATAAGAGGCGGCACAAAGGGAAAGTAGAGAGTTGGAGATATGTGAGACAGTAGAGTATGCAGGAATGTGGAGGCAACAACTAGGAATGAATGTGGGGGTAAGCTTCAAGCGAAGTTATGGTAGAACGAAATTCAGCTGCTACCATGGGCTTGTCAAAAACTGATGAGGCCGGAAGTCACCATGGGCGTTGGGCTTTGATGTTGGATTTGGTCGCAGCAGAAATTGTCATCGAGGCTTGAGGAGGGATGCAAGACAACACTGCTGATGTGAGGTGCGACTGAAGGAGGCCAGCAAGCAGGGGAGCTGATGAGGCAGACAGGACACAGGACCAAAACATCCGATTATTTCGGTACAGGGTGGATCAACTGAGCAGGCGGATGTGAAAGTAGGAGTGCTGATGTAGGTGAAAGGGATGGTGATGAGAGGAGGAATTCACAGAGGGAAACAACGATGGAGGCAGGAACATGATGACTTGGTCTAGTGGCACCAGGCAATGTTGCCTGGAACTTTGATACCATGTGAGAAGGATTAGATGCTCCGAATGAGCATAGGCAGAAGCAAGAAGATGCAACAGATGGCATAAGGTAGAGACAGAGTAACGCAACCTAAGAGACAAGTGCAGGGGCAAAGAGTTAGCTAGATATAGAGCAAGAAGGAGGCAGATTTGAGGTAGAGTGCCGGAGTCCAAAGTAGATGTGGAAACGCTGAGAGAATGCAGCCGGGAGAAGTGGATACCTTGTAGAGATGAGCGTAGGAGGGGAGTGAAAAATCAAAGAGTTGTGTGGTAGACAGAGAAAGNGAGGGAGAGAGAGAGAGAGAGAGAGAGAGAGAGAGATGAGAAACTTGATGGTAAAGGATGAGCAGGTAAGGAATGACCCAGAGGATACATGGCAGGAATGCGCATGGAACCAAACGTGAACTGGATGAGAGAGCTGTTCTCTGTTAGAGTGGGAGGAAATAAAAATCCTCCGTACGTAAAATCAGAACAGGACAAGTGACTAGGAAAAAGGATTTTTTTTTGCTAGCTGGACGCGGGTGATAGGTGTCACTGTATTAGGGGATGCCAAAATGGTTGGTCATAACAGTCAGATGAACAATGAAGTATTTGTGAAGATGGCTAGGTCGTTGACCTGAGCCTTTATCGAAAAAATGATTCATCTTGTCTCAGTCAAATTTCCAACAAGCTCCATTGATGTCAGCATAGAATACTCTGCAGGTCTAGACAACTCACGGATTATGTAAATGCAAGACATCTTCCTTGAGAATTTTTCTGTGAGTACTCATTGGGCATGAATTGAGGAATTCTACATCATGATTTCTCCTTTTTTCAGTCAAAGTGGTTGTTTCAAAAAAACGTATTAAAGTTTTTTGTCAATGCTTTCATGTTCAATGATTCCTAGATTTCTCTCAGCTTTGAAGTTAAGGAGATTCTCCTCCATCAATCAGCACCAGCAGTGTTACTTGAAGAATCCAACCCTCAGTAGCACTAGGAAAATCATTGTTAGGTGCTGGTCCTTTTATTCCTCATCAAAGCTTGTGATCGCAGGTGTCCTTGTGTGCATCATTGTAAGACATTCATGTAGGTGCAAGAGTTTAGCATTGGGAACGAGTTTTTCCATGTTATGATATCCTTGGCTGTTATCCTTTGGCTTCCAGTCCTTCTTTTCATGCTGCTGATGATAGCAAAGAATTCATCAAAAGGCCCAGCTTGTTATAAGTTCATCCAGGAGATGGATCTGAATTTTCAAGAACATCTACATCCATCATAGTCGAGGTCTTGAAAACAGGTAGTTTCATCACCACGTGAGGAATTGTGGTTCTGAAACTACCGTCTGTTGGATTTCTGGATCCAAATTTTTTCGTCAGCAATGATGATTCTTTCAGCTGCTGCAATCATTCGAAATGGAAAAAAAAATATTATAGGTGGTAATGTTGCTGTGTTTTACTATCTAACAGAATCGTTGCGTGTATTTTTCCACGTTTGGATAGTGACATAGCCCCTACAACATGAGTGTAAAATTTTCAAAATCAGGCAATGTTTGCATGAAAAAATTCAACCATTGAGTCTGGTGGAGGGAGAAGTGTTTGCCATGTCAGATTTTCCATCTTGAAAGATAGTATGCCTATTGTGAATCATGTGAAGTTATTATTGTGGATCATCGAGTCAGCTCTTCTGGTTTCTTTCTATTACTGGACCAGAAAGTGAGAGTCATGTCCATCAAGAGAGAATCCATGATGTTAATACTCTTCTTTCTGAATTGATACAAGAACCAGTTGAATATACCTCCAAACTATTCAACCAACACTGTACCATCGGTCCTTTTAAATTGACATTTTCACACAATTCACGAGGACACGAGGAATGGGATGCTAACTTAACATTCCTTCATTTCTCTTGGTGGGTCATTGATGGGCAAGTGTCCAAAACGTGTGCACATGTCAATAGGTGTGCACCCTTTACATGAATGTATGAATTTTTGTTTTCCCACTATACACACAAGATATACTGTACTAGCACATGAAAAGATCAGTCATTTGAATTTTGGTTTTCATGTAAATTATGCTAGGCCTTCGGATATTTGGCACAAATACAAAATCCCGGGTTTGTATTTTACACAAGCACAAAACGCCTCAACGTGCTGCATGATCAAGACCCGACTTAAACTTGAATTCCAAAGTTTTAATTGATGGGTTCAAAGTATCGAGGGGCCTGGCTGCCGGCACCAGCTAGGCCTCTCAATTGGTCTTCGTGGATTTCTTGCACACTGCGACCTCTAGGGTTTGCTGCCCATCATCGAAGGTTGTGGTGAGTGGTGAAAGTGGGCGGCAAAAGGTGTCGAATGCGGTCAAAACGCATGGATTCCCGCGATCGTGCACCCTTGCGATGCCATCCAAACATGCCCCAAGATAGGCCTCAATCCAATTTCAACCATGGAAGGAAAGGGTGGGGGAGCCGATCGCAGATTGTGACCCATCCACTCCCCCCCTCCTCATCCATTGGATCTAAGAATGTATTGGGACAACGTTTGGGAGAGTGAAGTTGAGAGACATGGTAACAAATACACTATGGTATGTTCACCCTTACATCATCTGAACCGTTCAAGCCATTGATTAAAGCTACTGGACCGATCTCAGTGATGGAGTTCCCTCATATTCAATCAGTCATTTCACATCGAATCAAGAAAGGGCATCGACGTAACAGGACCCAGCACTTTGACTCGCTCCCTCTCCCCTCCCCAACCACAATTGTATTGGAGGAGTGAAGCAAGGTGTGTATCACGAATACATAGAAATTGTTCACTTATGTCTTCTTTGGTTTGTTGAACGGTCAAATACACTTGGGTATACTTTCACCCCCCGTCCAGATACACTCCTTCATACACTGTTCCACTACACCTTCCTGAAATAGGAGGGGGGGGGACCCCTCCCCAGAACACATCAAGTGTATTGGGGGAGTGAAGCAGGGAGTGCATTGGATATTCGCTTGTGTATTCCTCAAAGAAATACACTTGTAATATTTTTTAACCCTTGTCCAGATACACTCCAAGATACACCGTCCCAATACACTCTCTGTTTGAGAGGGGAAAGGCTGGATGACATTGACCCCCCAAACGGAAAAGGTAACGTGTATCTTCTAGGTGCATCATTGAGTGTTTTTGTGAGAAGTTGTGAAAAATACAAGTACAAGTAGAATACAAGTGACACTTAAGTGTATTTTGGCAATCAAAATGTTCCAAAATTCATTCTAGAGTTGTTTCTTTGTGATCGACAGATCTGAATGAAGTGTAACCACTCGGCTATTATCTCGCATGTTCCCCCTCCCCACCCCCCTCCCAAACACGTCGAGTGCATTGGGGTAGTGAAGTGGCCAGCGTAGAAAAGTAATGTATTGTACACTTCCGTACTCTTTTAGCCTCAATCCAAATAGGCTCCATGATTCACCGCCACAAAACTTATGTGATTCTTTGGGATGGATGGCTACGCAACATACAACCTCAATGATTCCTCCTTGGAATTCTTTTTGGTTGTCACGCGTTAGACCAAAACCGTGCAAGAAAGAGGGTGCAGAAGTCAATTTGACGACATCTTGCCAAAATGCTTGTTAGTGTCACTTCACAGACCAGGTACAACTATAGGTCTGTCGAGGAAATACAAAATGAACCAGAATGGCATTTTGATGCATCATATGCCAAAATTTTGTACGATGTGCTTTGAGGCTGTCGTTTCCACAGAAATCAAATTCAGCATTGTTTTTTGTTGTAACAATTAGACTTTGTATGAAAGTTCATTGTACATTCCCGAGACCAAACGTGCATCATATCCATGTACGTGAAACAACAAGTAGTTTGCTAGGAAGTATATTTGTAGCGTAAAGAACCATTTTTATGGTTAAAGATGATCGTTAAATAGTTATCGTGTACCTCGGGTATTTGAGGCTCACGTTTAGAGGAGCCAAAGCCCAAAACATGTTGTTCATGGTCTAGTTTGACTCTATCATAAAAAACAATCCTTGGCCGGATTTGAGGCAAAAGGAGTGCTGCAATGGAAAATCCATTGCATCACCCCTCTCATTCTAAAGCTAGGGTTGCATTTCCAGCGCAACAATGCCATGTGGAACGGGTATGATTCGGTTGCATGTTTTCAACCATGCCCTATGACGGCCCTTTCCGTTTCACCGTGACGCATCTCAGCCAAAATGGCTAAGGTGGCCAATGACTCGGTCTTGTTAAACTACAATTTCTGAGGGCTTACGTTTTGGATACAGAAGTTAGTCATAAAACAACCATGTCTGTTACAGTGTTTGTTCATCATAACCTGTTTCCTTTAAGTTTCATCACCATATGTTTCATTTCTTACACCAACTGACCAATGCTTAGTTTTGGTATGATTTACCACAAGTGCTGATAACTTCTATTGAAACATTAAGGAAAGCACGTGTACTCTCCATGGATGATTCTCCTGTCCAAGAAGTTTCCACGCACCACTAAAATTCACATGAAGTTCAATCTGTAACACATAAATATATCTAGAAATTCCTTTCCAATCACCCCTTATTCATACACCCAATTTGTCGTCCAAAGTATGAATTTATATGTTGGTACAATCTCCAAGATTGTTTTTCCTAGCACAGTAATGAATGATAATGATTTTTGTAGAACTCTGAAGTTGTTGGAAACAATGCAACATTGTTTATACCAAGTCACGAACCCTAAAAGAAGATACAAAAATTTGTATAATACCAAGGAGATTCATTCATCGCCAATGATGAAAAGATTACATGTAGCACTTGAATATCTATCCTTCACATTGTGCAAATCCCCTTCACACCTAGTGTATTCCTAAAGTATGCACTCTTTGAGAACATAAGTTACGTCAAAAAGCGTATGTGAGGTAGTAGATGTGATGTATGCGCTGCATAATTTTGTCAGAAGCGTCATCGTAGACAGCTAATTTCTCTTGCTTTTGTTTAAAAGAAAGTGTCCGGTGAAGCCGGTGGTAGTGTAATCAACATGGTTTTCCATTTAAAAATTTTCATTTAAAACATTCAAATGGTTTGATTGGCACATGGTAGTATAGTTGTTTGAGGCGTGGAGGGGGTCTACACCTAAAAATTGGATCCCACTTTGGAAAATGAAACATTTTAATGAAAAAAACGATGTAGATATAGACTATTGTTTTGGGAAAGAAGAGAAAAAACACACATAATAGAGAATAAGACATGAACGTGATGTATCGTTCCATTGTGTCCATCACGTACACTCTCACTCACACCATGCCAATACACAATTCCAATTTTTTTCAGGGTTTGTCAGGATTCCCGGAAGTCTCCCCTCCTCAGGGGAATAACAATGGAAGTTTAGATCCTGTAACGTTGATGCCCAAGTTTTTACATGACACCACGGAGCATAAAAGATGTAGGTTTTTTTTTTTTCCGATTGAAAACATGTCTTGTTTCCATAAGTTGCTTTTGATTCATTCAATGCATACTCATACTTCCACATAACAATGACAATTTACAGTTAGTACACGTCAACTAAATCTTTTCATTCAACAAAAATGTAATGAAGTACAATACCAGGCACAATGGCCATGGGGAAAAGTACTACAATCATGTACAATTCACAAAGAAAAAAAATGGAGTGGATCCCTTTAATGCTATCTCAACAAATGTCATATGACCATGACTAGATACACTAGGGTAAAACTGAACAATCATTGCACAAAAAAGTATACTCATACAAAATCAGTGCATTTTTTAAATGATGTATAGTTAATTGTCCCCCTTTTATACACAACACAATCAGTGTATAAGACATGCATTTTGGTAATTTTCCGGGAATTATGTTGGGACGTATTCATGTTATGTTCACATGGATAACTATGTAGGTTCTACGTTTGCCATGAAACCTGGATGCAAGATATTGAACTCGAAGAAAAACCATAGGACATAAAAACATTTCCCTTAGTAGACATATTTCTGTCTTCGAAGTTTATGCACATTTATTTGTAGATTCCGGGAGGAAACTTGTGCCATTCAAACCTAATATTGACATAATCATTGCTATCGAGAATGTTTTTGCCATACGTTCCGAACTCTTTCTTTGCCCCCCTCGCTACCTGGGTTTGGCCTCCCCCCCACCCCCCCAAAGCCAAAAGTGTATCGGGTCTTTGTAGCGGGGCGTGAATCGTGATGAGAATCGATTTTATTCACTAGTGTATTGTGTACTAGTGTACATTTTGACATGTCCATCGGATACATTCGACAGATAGATTTTTACCATTTGGGGGGGGGGGGGNGCTGGTCAGTGTATCCTTGTTTGTATGATGGAAAAAAAACATACACTTGTGGATTCAACATCGATAGGGTATCAACAGACCAGCACCGTCAATTGTCGATCCTGACCCTCTCTAGCCGTCGATGCGGAGGGTCGACCGGAGTATTGTACACAAACAAGTTCTGTGCACTCATGTATCATGTACATTAGTGTTTTTTTCTTTCTTTTTTCCGCCAATCAGTTAGACTGGATACACTGACCAGCTACACTTCGCTAATACACTACCATTTTGGGGGGGAGGGGGGAAGGGGGGAGGGGAGGGGTCATCCGGAGTCCAAGCCTCCCCCCCCCCAAGATAGGCCGAGTGTATTGGCGAAGTGTATCTGGTCCGTGTATGGATTTTGTGTGATGATGGAAAAAAAATCCACTACTGTATCCTAATTCGATGGCATCCGTACACACGACAAACAGCCACCATGTAGTCGGGAGTATCACACCTCCCCCCCCCCTCTAACCGATGACTGAATGTATTAGGACAGTGTCTCGGGGCGTGTATTGTGTTTACCATTTATTTTGTTCACTAATGTACTGTACATCAATGTATCTTCTTACATGTCTGTCACGTATCCTTTGATACACGCACCATATACATTCGCCCAATACACTTTTATAATTTGGGGAGGGGGGGGGGCTGGTCTCCGGCTGACCCCCCCCCCCCCACAAAAGGTTAGAGAGTATTGGTGAAATGCATCTGGGCAGTGTATCTGCTTTATGTGGTTGAAACAAAAAAAACACTAATGTACAGGGGGATGATCGCTTGTGCAAAGTTGAAAACCGTCGATGTACAGATATGACGATCATGATCTAACCGAAGAAGTTCATGAACGGCAACAATAAACGATATTCACATATTGAGTGTCGATGTTTCACAATAGAAGGTTTTGACATCAGACGGTTTCGAGAGAGTTTTGTGATTTTGAAACAAGACAATGTCGAATTGGTCACCACGTCGTTCTCTCCCTCCCAAAGTCAAATTGTATTTGAGTTGTAAAACAGGATGTGCATCGTACAACATCCAAGATTATACATTAGTGTATCTTTGTGAATGGTTTGATTGTAGGGTCCTAAACCCCCCCTACGATAGCAGGCAACCTGCTGGGTCCCGCTACCGCGGGGCCTAGCAGGAGC
The DNA here is from genome assembly GCA_023375785.1 of Penium margaritaceum. NCBI lineage: Eukaryota > Viridiplantae > Streptophyta > Zygnematophyceae > Desmidiales > Peniaceae > Penium > Penium margaritaceum. The sequence goes on along the minus strand of SZWC01018802.1, from coordinate 8,183 downwards.
ACGGGCAAGCCAAAAAAAAAAACCCCAAACCCCCCGGATGTGACTTTGGTAGGGTTATGGATCTTTCATGTTTCCGGTCAAGAAATAGGCTCTGCTATACCTTACAGTCGTAACACATTTCATGTACAAGTACAAATGTACGTCTGTTTTTGCAAACTGTAAGTGGAGTTGTAGAGCACTTAACCATGGACCTTTTATGTGTTTTCTTTTTTGTGGCAAACCTTCTACGAAGTTTTCTATGTTGAAGCAATGAAATGCATTTGTATGTCTGTGAACACACACTGTGAACTAAGTTCTGTTGCATTTTCCATGAAGGTACCATGAAACTTCTAAATGCATGTATTTACTATGTACACTGTATGACAAGTGCATGTTTTAGGGGTGATTAACCACAAATGTTTGAAACAATGAAACACATCACTTCCACACTTTAATGTTTACGCTGATATGAAAGAACATGCATAATGATTTGTGTGTAGGGAATGCATCACAAGTAGCTCCCTAACCATTAGCTCATACATTCCTTGGTGTTAGAAGGCTAGAGGATTAGTCATAACCAAGGTCTGTACTCTTTCAATTATTGGACAAAGCATGGAAGGAGGATCTGAACACTATTGTGGACCACAAGGTGTATAAACTTGATGATTTTCCTTAGGTTGGAAGGCCATCCATGTTAAGTGGGTCTTCTCGCAGAAGATGAAGTTGTAGGATGATAGCAACAAGTAGAAGTCCAAGCTTTTGGCCTTGGGATACTCTCAATCCCCTTGGATACAAATTCAACAGATCTTTCTACCGATTCGTTATTTTTGTACCAACTATGGCCTTAAGTTTTTTCACATAGAAAATTAGTGATTTGCACCAGAGTGAAGCCATCAACGCCTTTTTCTGGGTGCCCTTGACAATGAGGAGATCTACATGGTCAAGCCTTTAGAGTTTTTGGGTGACACTGATCAATCTTGGTGGCTGCGGAAATCCCTCAATTTGCAAAAGCCATCACCAAGATTTTGAATTATTGAGAGCAACCAAACTCTCATAAGAGGCGGACTAATCTACCACATCCCAAGTCTCTCTCTCTCTCTCTCTCTCTCTCTCTCCCTC
>SZWC01018801.1:41891-49391 GCA_023375785.1 Penium margaritaceum | reverse complement strand
GTGAGAGCAACGTCCTAGGAGGCAATTCCTCCTCGTTGTGGGGTGATCCTCACAACGACCTTTGCGTGCTAGTTGCACGAGCGATGGGATGGCAAGTGCCGGACCGTCTAAGACCAACAAGGGCAAGGTGGTGACGTTCGCATCTCACGTCGTTGGCGGAATCCATGTTTTGGGAGCCGTCGCCACGAGCACGGTTGCCAACCCAAAGGCAACCACATCGCCTAAGGCAACTGTGCCGCCTAAGGCAACCATGCCGCTGAAGGCAACCGTACCGCCTAAGGCAACCGACGCCAACCTTGGCGACACCAAGAAGCGTGCGGAGGCTGCAACGGCGCTCGACGAGCAAGTGGACGAGCACATGGGCGACCCCCATGCGACGGACGACGCGATGGAGGAGGATTTTCCAGAGGAAGACCCCGACAATGAGCACGACACCGACGATGGCGAAGGCGATGAGGATCGCGACCATCCCCATCGTCGTGTGGCAAACTCAAGCCCATCGCTCGAGAAGGAAAAGGCACCCGCCGCATTGCCTGAAGCTGCCAACGGCAGCAAGATTGCCGAGAGCAGCAAGGGCGCTGAAAGCAGTCACACGGGAAGTTCCCGCGAGAACGAGCCGGACGACGATGCAGCAAAATCAATTTGCGATGGCCGTCGTGGGCTTGCGGAGTTTGCTGCTGAGGCGGCAGGCCGACTGAAGATCACCACCGACGGTGGAGATACGGCACCACTCGGAGGAATGGGGGCGGATCCCCCTTCCTATGATGTGGCCGCGATGGGGCAGGGCAGCACCCACTCGAGCATCGTCGCCGACGATAGTCTCCTCTGAAAGGTGGGACTCCTTGGAGGAGTGTACGCGAACCGTACCCTCTTGCAGTGGGTAAGGGTGCACGGATAACGCGAAGCCCTGGAGGCTATCGCCGATGCTCTGATGACATCAGAGCTCAAGTTCGCGTTCGCCAACCTGCTGGCCCACGTCGGGCAGAGCATCACGGACCTTGACCGTGATCGCCAGCTGCAGCGCCTGGCTGCCCATGAGGCAAGCCGCTGATGCAACGACCTCGACAAGGCATTGCTGAGCGTGACCTAGGTGCGGATGCAGCAGCAAGCGTAGCGTGTCGCAGCTACAGATGCCACTGCCAGTGGCAGCGACGACTTGCCTACCTCGACGACTTCGGGGTCGGTCATGAACACGTCCTTCCTCCATAGTATGGAGATCTTCCGGAAGGGCGTGAAGCTGACTGACTGGCTGAACCGCATGGAGCACGTTCTACGTGTCCACAAGGCTCCACTCAGCCACTAGGGCGACCTTGCCACGACGCGGCATGAAGACAAACTCTTCAAGTACGTGGTCAAGGAGTGGACTATGCAGCAGCCGCACCTCGAGTGGCAGCCAATGCCCTGGGAGAATTTCCGCGCGATCATGCGCAAAAAGTGTACCCGACGTGAGGAGGCGCAGCACGCCTTCCACTAAATCAAGGACTTCAGGCAGCTGGGCAGCTCGCTCGAATCCTACTTGAGCGAGTTCACCGCACTCGTGGAGGAAGCCAAAAGCTTCACCGAGGGCGATGGGACTCAGACTTTCAAGTACCCGGAGTGCATGCTGCTGGAGTACTTGCGTGATGTTCTCGCCAGCAAGAAGCTGAAGGACAAGACCACCACGACAGCCACTTGCCAAGCTTGGACAAGCTGGAGGGCATTTCGCGACTACATGACCGAAGTGTATTCAGCAAACCCGAAACACTACTCTGATGCACGGCCGAACGCGCGTGCACATCAGGGGCGCGACATGCGCGTGGACGCTGCAGGGGCTGGTGGGTCAGCCGGACAGCGAGGCGGGACGAAGGGAAAGCAGCCTACAAACCATCCAATTAAGAAGGCTGGTGGACAGAAGGGTCCCAACAACAAGCGCAGCCGCGAGAATGACGAGCTACAAGCGGCGCGTGAGCGTCGCAACGCAGCTTTCCGCGAAGGGCTCTGCCACAACTGCATGCAGCCGGGCCACTTTTGGGCTCAGTGCCCTGAGGCTACTGGTGGTGGACAAGAGGCCGCGGTGCTAGCTGCAGCAGCAGACCTCGTGGGGATGGTGCAGCAGGAGGCCGCGGACAAGGCCATGGACAGGGTCGCGGTCGCGGCAATGGGCCCGGCCGTGGTAACGGACAGGGCCGTGGGGTGGGGTTTCCCCACCCCTGAGTGACGTCACTGGGGACCACTCAGGGGTAAAACTGGTTCACGAGTGTGAGTTCATGTTTTCAGACGAGGATGTTAAACAATTTGAGTTTTGACGAGCTCAAATTTCTCTGTTGTTTTCTCCCCTCTCATTGAACCTCATTCTGCACTTGCTGATCAACATTGCCCACTAAATCTTGCATCACTAGACGAGATGCATGACCGAACCTGCTTAGTGGTGGCGACACCAACCACTGTACAAGAGTTGTGTAACACAGTGATTGAAGCAAACGCCCTCAAAGCAATGAGTTCAATCACGTTTGCAGTACCTTTAGTCGACGCTTTCGACCCAGTCAAATTTAAAGACTGGAAGGTGCTAGCCGAATTCACACGTGCCCACAAGATGTGGACTCGAGTGGGTGAATCATGGGAGTTGCGACGCCCGTCGTACAGATTCCGTGTTTATCACAAACTCGGCTTACCGTCGTCGAGTGTGTTCACTCNCACTGTGCAAGAGTTGTGTAACACAGTGATTGAAGCAAACGCCCTCAAAGCAATGAGTTCAATCACGTTTGCAGTACCTTTAGTCGACGCTTTCGACCCAGTCAAATTTAAAGACTGGAAGGTGCTAGCCGAATTCACACGTGCCCACAAGATGTGGACTCGAGTGGGTGAATCATGGGAGTTGCGACGCCCGTCGTACAGATTCCGTGTTTATCACAAACTCGGCTTACCGTCGTCGAGTGTGTTCACTCGGAGGACTGGAGGCAACATGACGATGCAGTTCAAATGATACCTAGCTGGTGCTCCCGTGAACGTACTGGCTGACACTGGAGGGGACGACTCTTTTGTTAGCCTTGGCTTTACCCGACAGGTTGGCCTGAAGAACAAGCCATCAGATGCCGCAGTTGTTGTCGGTGACAACCGTAAGGTACCCGTGATCGGTAATTGTAAGGTGAAACTTTTTATTCAAGGGTACACACAAAGTGTCACGTTGAAGGTACTCAACCTTCTTGACCTGTTCGACGTGGTGCTAGGCGATCCCTTGCTTTGTGACAACAAGGCTCTAATGTGCTTTGAATCAAAGCGTTTGATCCTCCGAAAAGGACAACATCGCTTTATGTTGATTCCGAGTACGGAATTATCACCGACCCGTCTCAAATTCCATGCCAGCTTGTCTGCAATGCAGGTCAAGAGACATATTCGACAAGGTTGTCGATACTTCTTGGCTCAGCTGCAGAAAGTGGAGGACGAAGTGACGGAAGACACGCCACAATAGATCAGATCTCTATTGGCGGAGTTCTCAGATATGTTCCAAGACTCACCGGTTGGGCCTCCACCTGAAAGACACATGGGCCACACGATTCCGCTTCAACCGGAGGCGACTCCTCTGTTCAGATCCATGTATCGCCTTAGTCCAGCAGAAAGGCGAGAGGCCAAACGCCAAATCAAAGAGTACCTTGCAAAAGGGTGGATCGAGCCCAGTAGCTCACCGTACGGTGCGCCCATCCTTTTTGTGAACAAAAGGACAGTGGTTTACGCATGTGCGTGGATTATCGAGCGTTGAACAAGCTGACACTGAAAAATCGATTCCCCTTACCGCGGATTGAGGACCTTTTTGACCAACTCCAAGGCGCAAAAGTATTTTTGTCCTTGGATTTGTCTCAAGGGTATCATGAAATCCGCATCACGGAAGATGATGTGCCTAAAACCGCGTTTCGAATGCACATGGGACACTATCAGTTCCGAGTGTTATGCTTCGGGCTTACAAATGCCTCGGCAACCTTCCAAGGAGAAATGAACCAAACGTTCGCCAAGCAACTTGGACAGTTTGTCTTGGTTTACCTGGATGATATCCTAGTTTTCTCCAAATCAATGGAAGAGCACATAGAACATCTGCGCGAAGTTCTCGCAATCCTTTGGGAACAGAAGTTATATGCGAAAGTGAGCAAGTGCAAGTTTGCACAAGATGAGCTCGAATACCTTGGGCACATCGTCGGCAAGGACAGCATCCGTGTCGACCCACGAAAGGTCCAAGCCGTTGTGGACTGGCCACGCCCCGAGAATGTTGGGCAGATTCGGTCTTTCCTCGGCCTTGCAAATTACTTTCGACGGTTTATGCAAGGGTATTCGGCCCTGGTAGCACCGCTCACCAGGCTCACGCGGAAAGACGTGTGTTGGGAATGGACATCTGATTTCGATAACGCTTTTCTCAAGGTCAAAGAGCTTCTCTCCACGGCGCCCGTCCTAGCTCTTCCGGATCCATCGCAACCGTGAGAGGTTCGATGTGATGCGTCGGTAGTAGGACTTGGAGCCGTCCTCATGCAGATTGGTGAGCCAGTTGCGTATGAGACCCGGAAGTTCATCCCCGTAGAAACGCGGTACACGAATTTGGATCAAGAGCTCCTTGCGGTAGTACACGCTTTCAAGATGTGGCGTTGCTACCTGGAGGGTGCTGAAGGGGGTGTGACGGTCGTGACCGACCATAATCCATTGGTATTTTTCCAAATGCAACCGAACCTGTCAAGACGACAGGCGTGTTGGAGCGAATACCTGAGTCGATTTTCGTTCACTTGGGAATATCGGCCAGGACGCGTCAATGTGGCCGATCCACTAAGCCGACAGCCTGTGGAAATCAAAGCAACCACCGACGTCAATGGGTGTTTTATGGCCATTGCAACAGAAACCGTACAATCACCAGCTCCCCCTGTACCTCTGCGGCAACCACCACGAGAGATTATCCACTACAACGGTTTTGTAAACAGGATCCGGATGGGATACTGTGTGGATTCTTGGTTCCAATACTCTCAGAATCTTAACAAGTACGGCTTGGTGGAGACCGGTGGAATCTTCTGGCACGGAGAACAAGTTGTTGTGCCATACTCGGGAGACCTTCGAGCAAAGGTTATCTCCCAGTTCCACGACGCGCCAGTCGCAGGTCATGTGGGACCCCGAAAGACCGGACAAGCACTCTCGGACCACTATTGGTGGCCAAGATGGAGTGTCGATGTCCGTAAGTATTGCATGACATGCGACCCATGTCTTTGGAATAAGGCAAGTAACAAGAAACCTGCGGGACTCCTCCAACAGCTTCCCATTCCTGGGACTCCATGGGAGTGCGTCAGCGTGGACTTCATTACTGGTCTTCCGGACACGGCCCGTGGCCACAATGCAATACTAGTGGTTGTGGATCTTTTGACGAAGATGACACACTTCATTCCTACAACCACTGACGTGAACGCACAGGAGACCGCTCGTCTCTTCTTTGAGGGTGTCGTAAAGTACCACGGCTTGCCGTTGCGCATCATCTCTGATCGAGATTGAAAATTTGCTGGTAAGTTATGGCAAAAGATGCACGAATACTTCGGCAGTGAGTCACAAATATCGACAGCATTTCACCCTCAAACCGACGGACAAACAGAGCGCATGAATCGCACTCTGGAGCAGATGCTCCGCATGTACGTGGACCCTGCCATGCATGATTGGGACGAATTCCTAGCACCGGCAGAGTTTGCAGTGAACAACTCTGTGAACGAGTCCACACAGTTCACACCGTTCGTGTTGAACAGTGGTCGGCATCCAGTGGTACCCTCTTCATTGGTGAAGAGTGGGAGTACAGGAGGGCAGGTTCCTCCTACTCAAGCCTTTGTCGAGCGCATTGACTCCTTGCTATTGGAGGCGAAGGGTCACCTTCAAGCAGCTCGGCAGCGACAAAAGGCATATGCCGACAAAGGTCACCAAAAGGTCTCGTTTGACATCGGTGACAAAGTACTGCTTAACACTAAAAACCTTCGGCTGAAGTCGCCAGGGGCAAGAAAACTTCTACCAAAGTGGATTGGGCCGTTTCCCATTGTGGCATGCATCGGACCAGTGGCATACCGATTGCTAATTCCGCTGAGTATGAAGATACATGACGCGTTTCATGTGAGCCTGCTGGCTCCATACACGGCAGAAGGAACCGTTCAGCCACCGCCAGCAGTCCTGGCTGCCGACGGCCAATACGAGGCCCTTCGCCTACTCCAGTACCGAGAGCGTACTCTGCGGTTGCGCATTGTCAGGGAGTACCTCGTTCATTGGGCCGGTTGTGGACCTGAACATAATTCATGGGTGTCCGAATCTCCGTTGCCCACAGGGGTGGTCAACGAGTACTAGAGCGAGCTTGCAGCGCGCACAGATCGACGCGTGGCAGGAGGTACCACCTGAATGCGGGGAAAGTGAACAACATTCCCACAGGGCAGCATTCATGGACAGCGACCATAGGAGGTTGGGGACGCCCAACATGGTTGTCGCGCGGACGCTTCAGCCAAAAGGGGGGAGGCCGCTAGCCGTGCTGACCTACAAGCTGCAGCTTGGGTCTAAGTACCATGCACGTGTTCATGTTTAGCTGGTGATTGAAATTATTAATTTTCGTTCACAATGTTGATGACTCGTTGACTGACAATCCTACTTGTTGTTCATGAACCGGGACGGTTCATAATAAGTGGGGAGGAATGTAGTGGGAGGGCCGGTTCGACCCTCCCGCCTCCCTGAAGCGAGGGGTGGTTGCGCACCACCCCTCGCGTCAGCGAGGGCTGGCCAGCGGCCAGCACTTCGCTGGCCGCCGGCCAGCTCGCTGCCGGCCGGCTGGACGGCCGGCGGCCAAGTGACCGGCCGGCCACTGGCCGGCCAGCCACCAGCCGCCCATCGTGGCCTCAGCCCGATCGGCGGCTAAGAGGCCACAAGGGCCTCGAGGGCGAGGCCTCGTGGCCTCGTGCCCTCGCCCCCCCCCCCCCCCCCCCCCCCCTCGCCCTCCTTGCAAACAAGCAACAGAGGACGAGGGATAGGGGGAGCAAGGGTGAGGTCAAATTTGCCAACACAAAATCGACAGGGTGCCTCGCACACGACGATTTTGTGCAAGAATGACAAAACGAAACTCGAAGTTTGTTTACGACGAACATCGACATAAAATAAATGGAATAACTCATGCGAACACACGAGTTCGAGGTAAAAACCCCCGGTTTGGGTCCCAAAACCGGGGGTTTGGTTAAAAGCGAAAATGGACCTCCGGAGACTCAAAATATTCGAGTCTCCCTGCTCTGGGTCGTTGATGACGATTGCCCCTCAGTCTTGCAAAGGGGGTAAACGCCTGACGCGGACTGAGAACGCCATTCTGCAAATTCCGACGACGACTTCAGAGCAGGAGCTGGAGATCCAGCCCGTTACAGACTGTGTCTATGTCTATGTCTATGTCTATGTCTACGTCTATGTCTATGTCTATGTCTATGTCTATGTCTATCTCTATACCTATATCTATATCTATATCTATATCTATATCTATATCTATATCTATAT
>SZWC01018801.1:19838-32786 GCA_023375785.1 Penium margaritaceum | reverse complement strand
GTTTTATTTTTTCTAAACGCTTTGCAAAGCGTTTTAGAAAAAACCCCAAGTGCAGGCTCTCTGTCCGTGGGTTCAGAGAAGCTTTCAACACGAGGGGTCTACGTCCGAGTGAGATTGGGCCAGAAGTTAGCCGCCGTCTAGCAGCTGTCAGTTTTGCCGGCCGTTGCATGTGTTGGACTTGAGAGAAGAGAGGGAGCAGGAACTTGTGGGGGTAGCCACTGGCCCAAAGCCGGGAGAAAAAGAGCTCCTTGATCTTCAGGAACTCCGTGGCTGACGAGGTCCTCAAGAGGTACCTTTGAAGTTCCGCTGTAACAAAAGCCCGGAGGCAGTTCCGTGGATGGTAACTGCTGAACGGCAGGTACAAGTAGGTATTCATCGGTTTTTGTAGCGTATTCACGTCCAGAATCCGGTCAGACTTGAACCTTTGACCTTTGTAGAGGTGGAGATCAAGGAAGGAGACGGTGGAGAGAGAGATCTCCCACGTCAGTTTGATGTTGCTGTCCAGATTGTTGAAGGTGGAGAGATAGGAGTTGAGGCTTGCTGAATCCCCGGCCCAGAGAAGGAGGCCGTCATCAATGTACCTGCGGTGTAGTAGAGCTTGGACCCCTGTTTGCTGCTGCAACTCAAGGTCAAGGTAACTCATGAACAGAACCGCAAAGGCTGGGGCCACGGGGGTGCCCATGGCCGTGCCTTTGACCTGCTTGAAGACTTCTCCCATGAACTCCACGTAGGAGTTATGCATAACCCAGGACAGAAGCCGAATGATGGCGGGTGTGCGTGGGTGTCTGGCTCTCATGAGGAGCTTTTCAATGCAGCTGATGGCCCTGATGATGGGGATGCTATGATACAAGGAGATGACATCATATGTTGCCAAGATAACCCCTGGAGGCAGTTGCAACTCATCTAACTCAAGGAGCAAACTGAGACTGTCCTTGAGAAAGGTGGGTTGTTACTTGACAACGGGTTGGAGTTCTGAATCCAACCATCTTGATGCGTTCGTTGTGATCCATTCAACGGAGGCAGCAATGGGGCGTCCCACTGGGGGATTTTTATGGACCTTCAAGATGGTGTAGAAGGCTGCTGGCCGCCACCCTTTTTCTGGTTTCTGCAATAAAAAATCCCAGATGGAGGGTGGCAGCAATCCAGAGTTCTTGAAGAGCTCCTTGATAGCCATCAAGTCCTCTAGAATCCGTCGTTGATCCGCGTTGTCCCTGTGGTAGGTTTCTTCATCATTGAGGTGACTGAGGCAGTCGGAGATGTACCTTTCTCTGTCCAAGAGGACGATGTCCAGGTTTTTGTCGGCTGCCTTGATGACAATGGAGCTGTCATCCATCAAGTTGCTCAGGGCAGACCGTAGGCTCTTGGGCAGGGACCGTCTTTTCAGAGGTGTTGTGGAGGCATACATGTCCGAGATCTCGGTGATGAGTCTGTCCATCCCATCCTCAACTTCTCTTGGCGCCGGAGGCGGCTGCCAAGAGGGGTTGGGGACACGAAACTTTGGGATCTCCTTGTCGGTACTCTCTCGGAAGAACCAGGCTAGTCTGACTTTCCTGAACAGATCCTTGAAGCTTGGTAAGATGTCAGAAAGGAGGCAGGGCTTAGGTTGGAAGACGTAGTTCAGACCAAGGCCAAGTAGGGTGAGCTCGTCGTGGGAAAGAGGGCGAGAGGAGAGGTTGTGGATGCCTCTGTTCGTGATCCGGTTGTCGATTTGCGTGGGGGTCATCCAGCCGAACAGTTCCAGAGCAATCTCATGTTGAGATTGCTCTAGGATCTTGTGGCGGGTCCGGGGCCGGACCCGAGCAGTCCGTTTTTTGGCACGTCCGTGGGTGGTCCGTGTCCTCTCCTTCTTCTGCGCCCGTTCCGTCGAGTCTGGTTGGTCTGATTGGTCTGGTTGGACTGGTTCTTGGTGGTAGCAGCAGCAGCGGCAGCAGTAGCAGCGGTTGTGGTTGCGGCTGTCGGGACCTGGTTGGAGCCAATGTTCGGCTTCTTTTGCTTCTCGTTGTTGCTGGTAGTTCCAGGGTTAGAAGGTCGAGAAGCAGCCACAGAATGATTTTTCATGACTGCGGCAAGTTGCTTGCTGATCTCCTTCGGCAACTGCCGATCTAACTCCTTCTTGATGATTTCCATGGTCGAGATTTCTCGATCCATAGCTGTGGTCTCACTCTTGGCTGCCAAGAATTTTGCTCGCGCCTCTTCTGCTTTGCGTTCGGCCCCGATTCGGGCAGTCTCATGGTCGGCCATGAGTTTACCGACTTTGGCCTTGGCTGCCACCATCGTTCGTTTCTTCCACTCTTTGCAGTAGCTGCTGATGTCGAAGACAGTGGAGATGGTGGACGACGTTGACGGATTTTTGTAGAGTGCCGTCAGCCGTTGGTCCATGACTGTTCGCAGATTGAGGAGGCGTTGAAAAATCTCCTTGCGGACTGCACACTTGGCGTCGATAACAGCTTGGTGTTGGGTCTTGATGTAAGCGTTGTGGAGCTCCATCATTTTGGCGGCCCACTCTGCTTCGACGTCCGGTAGGTCCCCACCATGGAGTGGGGGACAGGCGATTTTGCAAGAATTCGCCACCTCACCATTAGCTTGAATCATGGTGAGTTTGTTGATGACGTGGTCCAGCTTAGTGAGCTGTTTGATGTAGGCAAGGGCTTCTTCCTCGTACTTCTTGGCCACTTCTGCAAAATCTTTGGGTGCAGATCCCACGTCTACCGTGATGGAGACGAGGCCAGGAAAGGGGGGAGAAGCAGGGACTGCGCTAGAGGACTGTGGGTTACCTTGAGCCGGGGCGGGTGTGCCAACGATGGGGGCGTTCGCCGTCGAAGCTGTGGCGGCAGAAGCTGCTGCTGCTGCTGCCGTGGCTGAAGCGACGGCGGCGGCGGCTTGAGCTGCGTGGGCCGCTTGCAAGGAAGCAGTGGCGGCAGCCTCGTTGGAAGGCACCATGTCCATTTCGACGTCGGGTTCAAAATAATCTTTGACGACAAGCACGTTGCTGACGTCTTTACTAACGTTGACAGCAGCTGTGCTAACACTTGTGTCGTTGATAGGATCAGTTGCCGTCCTCTTGCGCGGGGTGAGTAGAGTGTCGAGTAGAGTTGAGTCGGATTGAGAGTTGACAGATGGACTGTTGTCCGTGTTGTCCTGGGCTCCGGCTCGTGAGGCTGAGTTGACTGCAACAGCGATGGAAGGGGTCGGCATCTCAGAGCAGCAGAGCAGCGGACAGTTGAACAGTGAAGAGTCAAGAGGGGGGGGGGGGGGTTGATGTGGAGTCAAAACGAGAAAGTCCGGAGTCAGAGATAATGGAGCATACCGGTTACGGCCAAGGGGCCTTCTTCAGTGCTCTACTCTAACATGAATGATGGACTGACTGATATAGATCCACATCGAGGTAGGTAGGGACAGATAAAACCGAGGGATGCAACCGAGGGATGCAATTGAGGCTCGCGGACGGTGCCGCAAGAGCCAACTCATCGCTCGAGCCGCGTAGCTGTCCAGCAATTGCAGCAAGCAGATGGTTCCGAGGTAGTCTAGTCACCTTTTTTATTGTTGGCCGGGGCTTGATCCTGGACCTGACAATAAAGGTCCGCAGTTTGCGTGGTAGGGTCCACGCCAAAATCACTCGGGGTGGGAACACAGTAGGTTTTATTTTTTCTAAAACGCTTTCCAAAGCGTTTAGAAAAAATAAAACCTAGTAACGTGTGATGAGACTACACTAGTGACGTGTGATGAGACTACACTAGTGACGTGTGATGAGACTACACTAGTGACGTGTGATGATACTACACTAGTGAGGTGTGATGAGACTACACTAGTGACGTGTGATAAGACTACACTAGTGACGTGTGATGAGACTACACTAGTGACGTGTGATGAGACTACACTAGTGACGTATGATGAGACTACACTAGTGACGTGTGATGAGACTACACTAGTGACGTGTGATAAGACTACACTAGTGACGTGTGATGAGACTACACTAGTGACGTGTGATGAGACTACACTAGTGACGTATGATGAGACTACACTAGTCACGTGTGATGAGACTACACTAGTGACGTGTGATGAGACTACACTAGTGACGTGTGATGAGACTACACTAGTGACGTGTGATGAGACTACACTAGTGACGTGTGATGAGACTACACTAGTGACGTGTGATGAGACTACACTAGTGACGTGTGATGAGACTACACTAGTGACGTGTGATGAGACTACACTAGTGACGTGTGATGAGACTACACTAGTGACGTGTGGTGAGACTACACTAGTGACGTGTGATGAGACTACACTAGTGACGTGTGATGAGACTACACTAGTGACGTGTGATGAGACTACACTAGTGACGTGTGATGAGACTACACTAGTGACGTGTGATGAGACTACACTGTGGAGTCGGCATCTTCTAGTGCGGCAAGGGGAGCAAGTACAGGAACAGGGTGGGGAGAGAGATGTTGCAAAAACTTGTTTCAGAAGTAGGCGTACGCGTTTCGGCCTGAGCCTTCATCAGCGCCTGTGATCCTAAACAAGATGGCAGGTCCATGATATAGGACTAGCATTAGCATGCAACATCAAGGTAAGGAGGTAGGTGGGATTCGTCACATCCGAGGTGCGACTCGGCAGGTCCGAGGTGCGTGCTCAAGTAGAGTGCGCTTCCATCTATTCTGCGTGCGCTTCGTCATGTGCAGATTTGCAGGAATCACGGATGAGTGTTCCGAGGTCCCCCTTGGGGGAATTTTCAGTCCGGGTGCGGGTTGGAACCCGGACCTTTGAGCCTGGAATTAACCAGGATATTCCTCATTTTAGGAGGGAGAGTCCAAGCTAGGATGACCCGAGACGGGAACACAGTGTTTAAATTTTTAAGACGATTTGCAAATCGTCTTGCAACTCGGTGTCCAACCATCGTGAAACGTTGGTGGTAACCCATTCGTAGGAGGCCGCAATGGGTCGTCCCACTGGTGGAATTTTGTGAACTTTCATGATCACATAGAAAGCTGCGGGTTTCCATCCATCTTTTGGAGGATGGAAGATAAATCTCCACCTGGAAGAAGGTAGGAGGCCGGAGTTCTCAAACCTCTCCTGGATTGCCAAAAGATCGGCAAGGATGTCATCCGCATCACAGGTTTCTCTGCGGTATGTGGAGGAGTCGTTGAGGTGAGCGAGGCATTCGGTGATGTAGTTGGCACGATCCATGATAACGATGCCAAGGTTCTTGTCCGCCTGTTTGATGACGATAGAGTTGTCGTACTTCAAACTTTTGAGGGCGGAGGAGAGGTTCTTGGGTAGAGACGCTCTTCGGGGAGGAGTTGACTGGCTGTAGGCTGTTGTGATGTCGTCAATCAAAGATGTGCATTCGTTCTCAACGTCGGGTGGGGCTGGAGTTGGCTTCCAGTCCGGGTTGGGGATGCGGAATTCGGGGACTGTCTTGTCCTTTTTGTCTCTGAAACACCATAGGAGCCTGACGCGTCGAAGAGGTCTTCAAAACTGGGTAAGATTTCATGGATAAGGAACGGCTTGGGGTGGAATACGAAGTTGAGGCCGAGTCCAAGAAGGGAGGTCTCGTCGGCAGAAAGTGCTCTTGCCGACAGATTGTGCACTCCATGGTTGGTGATCCGATTCTCGAAAAAAGATATCGGTTTTTCCATTAAAATTTGGAGTGCGGATTCTTGGATGGACGTTTCTAGCAGCTTCTGCCTTTTCCGCGGTCGAAGCCTTGCTGTGCTCTGTTTTTTGCTCCGTTTTTTAACTGTCCTGTTGGCGCTGTGGCTGCTTCTGCTGATGCTGCTGCTTCTGCTGCTGCTGCTGCTGCTGCTGCTGCTGTTGCTGCTGCTGCTGCTGCTGCTGCTGTTACTGCTGCTGCCGTTGCTGCCGTTGTGGCTGTTGTTGCTGTCCAACAGGGGTTGGGAGGAGCGGCGGTTGGTGCTGCTGGTTAGTCCTCCTTCTGTTTCCTCTGCGGTTGTTGCCGTTAGACGTGGCTTTGGTGGTGTTGACATTGCCGTTGCCGTTGATGTCGGTGGCAGATGTGTTGCAGTTGCCGTTGTTGGTGGTGGTGCCGTTGTTGGTGGTGGTCGTTGTGGATGATGTCAACTGGGCCAAGATGGCCTCAAGTTGATGGAGACTGGAGAGTCTTGGTGCAAAGATCCACTTCTTTGGCTGTTTCCTCCTTGATGGTTTCGCGGAGGGTGGGATCTCTGGCCATAGTCTCTACTTCAGCGTCTCTTGTGGCCTTGCGCAAGCGTGCTTCTTCAGCTTTGCGTTGTGCGTTGGCGCGGTCTATGCAATCCTGGCCGACAAGATTACGGATATTTTTTTCTGTGCTTACTAGAGTCTTGGTTTTCCAAACGTTGCAAAAGGGAGTGCTATCAAACACTTCAGCAATGGTTGCGTTGCTTGGGCGACATAGAACGTCCAGCCGTTGTTCCATGCGGGTACGGAGGCTGAGGAGGCGTTTGAGGAGTGCAATTCTTTCAGCTTGCTTGCCTTTGATGACGTGCGTATGTTGCCGTCTCATGTAGGCGACAGCTTCCTCCCGCATGGTGTTGGACCAGGTTGCTTGGAGCTCAGCTTCTCCCGGGCGTAAAAGTTCAAATTCTGGAATTTTGCACTTGACGCTGTTGGCAAAACGACCTTCTTCAAGCTGTTTGTTCAGCTTGATGATGGTGGCGTCCATCTTGCCGATGTCGGCGATGATGTTCTTTGCTTCATCAACAATTTCTTCTTCGATGTTGAGAAAAGCTTGTGGACAGAAACCATCATCTTCGTTGATGGGGATGGAGACGTCCGCTTGAGATCCGTTTGCACGGGGGTTGGAGCCGTGTGAACCAGCGCCTTGTTGAGAAGGTGAGACGTTGGTTGTGGGTCCAAGGCCAAAGAGAGGTCCGAAATGTCGGGTTGCTTCAGCTGCAGTTTCAGCCGCTGAGGCTTCCGCGGAAGAGGCTGCGTGTGCAACCATGACTGCGGCGGTCTGTGCAACATGGATTCTTGCAGCAGCTTCAGAGCGTTGAGCAGCGACGGCGGCCTGAATGGTCATTGTGGCTGCTGCGTCAGCTTCAGCTTGGCGTTGGGCGTTGGCGGCAGCTTGAAGGTTGGCGACGGCCTGAATGTTGGCCGCGGCTGTGGCTTCCCTTCGTCGGCAAGCTTCTGCTTCAGCGATATGCGAGGCAGATGAGCCGATGCCATTACCAAGAGAGGCGATGATAGTGGGGCTGCTGCGAAGTGAAAGAAGGCCACGCGAGGCAACCAAGGTGCCTGTAGACGCGGGTTCATCCACGGATTCGATGGAGTCTTGGATGTCCATTGCGCGGCGCTCTGTAGCCTGACGTTTGCGAGGGGTAGTAGATGGGGTAGTAGATGGGGTAGTAGACTTTGGAGTAGATATGTTGGAGTTGTTGTTGTTGCTCTGACCCTCGGCAGCTAGGACTAGTTGAAGATCAATCTGTGGAGTCGGCATCTTCTAGTGCGGCAAGGGGAGCAAGTACAGGAACGGGGTGGGGAGAGAGATGTTGCAAAAACTTGTTTCAGAAGTAGGCGTACGCGTTTCGGCCTGAGCCTTCATCAGCGCCTGTGATCCTAAACAAGATGGCAGGTCCATGATATAGGACTAGCATTAGCATGCAACATCAAGGTAAGGACGTAGGTGGGACTCGTCACATCCGAGGTGCGACTCGGCAGGTCCGAGGTGCGCGCTCAAGTAGAGTGCGCTTCCATCTATTCTGCGTACGCTTTGTCATGTGCAGATTTGCAGGAATCACGGACGAGTGTTCCGAGGTCCCCCTTGGGGGAATTTTCAGTCCGGTTCCGGGTTGGAACCCGGACCTTTGAGCCTGGAATTTACCAGGATATTCCTCAGTTTAGGAGAGAGAGTCCAAGCTAGGATGACCCGAGACGGGAACACAGTGTTTAAATGTTTAAGACGATTTGCAAATCGTCTTAAAAATTTAAACACTAGTGACGTGTGATGAGACTACACTAGTGACATGTGATGAGACTACACTAGTGACGTGTGAAATGTGAATCACAATGAGAATTAGAAATTCGAACCGCAATCAAAATGAGAAATGTGAATTGCGATCAGAATGGGAAATGTGAATTGCAATCAGGATGAGAAATGTGAATCATAATCAGAAGGAGAAATCATTATTTGAAATGTGAATTGCAATCAGAATGAGAAATGTGAATGGCAATCAGAATGAGATATGTGAATCGCAATCTGAGTGAGAAATGTGAATGGAAATCAGAATGAGAAATGTGAATCGCAATCACAATGAGAAATCTGAATCGCAATCAGAATGAGAAATGTGAATCGCAATCAGAATGAGAAATGTGAATCACAATCAGAATGAGAAATGCAAATCGCAATCAGAATGAGATATGTGAATCGCAATCAGAATGAGATATGTGAATCAAAACCAGAATGAGATATATGAATCACAATCAGAATGCAAAATGTTAATCTTGATCAGAATGAGAAATGTGAATCGCAATCAGAATGAGAAATGTGGATCGCAATCAGAATGAGAAATGTTAATCTCAATCAGAATGTGAAATGTGAATCGCAATCAGAATGAGAAATGTGAATTGCAATCAGAGTAAGAAATGTGAATCGCAATCAGAATGAGATATGTGAATTGCAATCAGAGTGATAAATGTGAATCGCAATCAGAATGATAAATTTGAATCGCAATCAGATGAGAAATGTGAATCGGAATCAGAATGAGAAATGTGAATCGCAATCGGAATGAGAAATGTTAATCTCAATCAGAATGTGAAATGTGAATCACAATCAGAATGTGAATGTGAATCGGGAACAGAATGAAAATCTGAATCGCAATGAGAATAAGAAATTTGAAGCACACTCAGGATGATAATGTGAATTGCAATCAGAATAAGAAATGTGAATCGCAATCAGAATGAGGAAGATGAATCGCAATCAGAATGAGAAATGTGAATTGCAATCAGAATGAGAAATGTGAATTGCAATAAGAATAAGAAATGTGAATCACAATGAAAATGAGAGATTTGAACTGCAATCAGAATAAGAAATTCAAATTGCAATCACAATAAGAAATGTGAATCGCAGTCAGAATGAGAGATGTGAATTGCAATCAGAATAGGAAATTTGAATCACAATAAGAATGTGAAATTTGAATCGCAATCAGATTGAGAATGTGAAATGCAATCAGAATGAGATATGTGAATCGCAATCAGACTGATAAATGTGAATCGAAATCATAATGAGAAATGTGAATTGCAATCAGACTGAGAAATGTGAATCTCAAACAGAATGAGAAATGTGACTTGAAATCAGAATGAGCAATGTGAATTGCAATCAGAATGAGAAATGCGAATGGCAATCAGAATGAGAAATCTGAATCTCAATCAGAATGAGAAATGTGAATCACAATCAGAATGTTATATTTGAATTGCAGTCAGATCTGAGCAGTTGCAATGAGAATCAGTATCGTGGGTTTAATAAATATCTGAATCTGTAACTGAATCCGTAATCAGGATCGGGATCATGAAAAAAACTTGAAAATAATTAGAGACATAATCACAACACAACTCCAGAAATCAGAATACATCATGGAAACAGAAGCAGAATCTGAATTACAAAGCAGAGGCCAAAGTAAAACGATTCATGATTAGGAAAATAGTTCAACTTAAAAGAGTATGGGACACAAAAACCGAGTCAGATATCAGACTTATAAATCAGAATCATAATCAGAAATAAGAAACTATATGGCAAAACCAGGAAAAGAAACAGAATTTGGACATCATAAACAGAATCAGAGGAAGAATCAGAAGTAAGGAATGGGCATCAATTTCAAAAACGGAATTGGAATCTGACTATTCTATGAAAACTTGTGACCTTATCACCAGAATCAGAGATCAAACCAACAATCAGAATCAGACTCAGAATCAGATTCAGACTTGGATTCAGAAGCAGATGCAGAAGCATAATCAGATGCAAGATCAGAGCTATATTAAGAATCAGAATCGAATTCGGAAACATATTTAGAATCAAAATCAGATTCAGGTTCGGACTCAGAATCAAAGTCAGAATCATAATCAGAATCAGAACCAGATTCAGCATCAGAACCAGAATCAGAGTCAGAATCAGAACCATAATCAGAATCACGTTCAGAAGAACAATCAGATTTTTAATCAGGGTCAGAATTAGAGTCAGCATCAGAATCACAAGAAACAGATTCAGAATCAGAATCAGTTTTGTAATCAGAAGACAAATCACACTCAGATTTAGATACAGATTCAGAATATCAGAAACAGGTTCAGAATCAGAGAAAGAATCAGAATCAGAATCAGAATCAGAGTCAGAATCAGATTAGGGTTCAGATTCAGAATTAGACTCGGAATCAGAATAAGATTCAGAATCAGATTCAGAATCAGAATCAGATTCAGAATCAGGATCAGGAGAAGAGATTAGATTCAGATTTACATAATACTACTATGAGGACTGAAATCAGAATCAAAAATAGAAAAAGAATCAAGCCGGGCCGTAGGGTGGCAGCGGCATTCAGGAGGAGGCCAAGCGGACGAAGTACCACCCGGGCTTAGGCCAGCTGCATGGGATTTTCCACGCCTCCTCTCCCAACTTTGCCTGCAGCAGGGACACCAGGGAGCATCTCCAGAGGATTTGGCGGCTTGGGCGAGCCGGTCGGTGGCTTTCTTCGCTCAGCGCCTCTCCCTTGCAGGTTTCCGGCGGCAGTGCGCGGTCATCCGCCGTGCTTGCGTGGCCCACAGCCGACCGGATCTGGAGCTCCAGCATAACCTGCAGCAGCATCCTCCAGCTCCGTGGCTCCAGGGCCCGGTTTCCCTCTCTGACCTGTGCTACGTGGAGCCGATGGACGCCTGTGTGTAGCGGTCCTAGCCACCCAGCTTTGCCGGTTAACCCTGTTTTCTCTTTTCTGTGGATGTGGCATGTACCATATCTTGTATGCGGTGGCGCGCAGGACATTGACATCCTCTCCACCATGTGCTATTAAAAATCATGTTCCCAAACCAACAAAAAAAATAAGGATCAGATGAAAGTCAGAATCAGATGTAGGATTTGGATCATGATTATTATCCGGATCAGAATTAGGATCAAAAATTGAAGTTGGGATCAGAAGATAGTCAGAGCCAGAATTAAAATGAAAATTCAAAAAGGAAATCAGCGGCAACATCAGATTCAGAATCATAATTCAGAATTCAAATCAGATTCAGCACCAGGACTAGCATCAAAGTTAGAATGAAAACATTAAAAAAGAATTTAGAATTCAAAATGAGAAGCCAAAATGACTACCAGAAACAGAATCCGAGTCAGAAATCAGATTCACATGCAGGATTTAAAACTCAAACAACACTTGATTTCAACACAAAAATTTGACTAAGAACCAGAGTTCAGAAACAGAATCAGGACGAAAATCAAAATCTGCAATGAGACATGAAAACAACATAAGATATCAGAATCATAATCAGAAAGTAAAATGATTCATTGTCAAAGTCATAATCAGGAACAGAAAGAGGATCAGAAATATGAAATAAGAGCTGGGAATTAGATTCTGAATCAGAATGAACATCAGAATCTCAAGTCAGAAATCAGAATGAAATGAGGATTCTTCATGACAGTCAGGATATTAATCGTCATGAAGATCATAATCAGAACCAGGATCCTTACTCAGATTCAGATTCAAAATCAGGATGATGATGTTGGCAACGTCTCCACAAGGTAAGGCGAACGAAGAATCAAGAGACAAAGACAACGATGACAATCACCACCACTATGACGACAACCACGACCACAATGATCACAAGGACGACGACCATGACAACAACGACAACAACAACGACAAAGACGATGAAGAAGAAAACAAAAATGACAACGACAACAACAACGACGATGAAGAAGACAGTGACAACGACAATGACGATGAAGACTACAAATGGGACAAAGATGATGAGGACGAGAAAAATGATGAAACAAATGATGGCAAAAATAACAACAATGGGGATGATGATGGAAGAAAACGACAATGACAAGGATGAGGACGAAGATGACGGCAACTATTATGGCAACGAAAACAACAGCAACCATGAGAAAGACCAAATAGATGATGCTGCTGGCTAGGCCCCATGCAGCAACGACAGGTTGTAAGTTTTCCTAACAACTGTTTGCAAAGCATTTAAAAAAAGTAAAACATGCAGCAACGACTTTGAGGGTGTTGGCAGAGCTGATGGATGAGACCCTGTGCTACCTCTGAAGCAGCAGCGGGTGCAGCAGGAGAAGCAGCAAGAGCAGCAGCAGAAGAGGATGTAGCGGTGCCACCTGCAATGGTAGCAGCAATGGAAAAGGTCATAGCACCAGCTGCAATGGCACCAGAATAAATGAAATAGGCACCAGCAGCAGCAGCAGTGGTGTAAGTAAAAGCAGAAAAGCAGCAGTGGCAGACAAAGAACCTGCAGCAGCACCAGCAGCATTGGCAGAAAAAAGCAGCAGCAGTGGCAGCAGCGGCAGCGGCGGAATGATCAACAGCAGCAGCAGAAGCAGCACCATTGTCATCAGTGGCAGCACTGTCACTGAAACGGCAATGATGAACCTGCGGTAGACCTCCATCCCCCTCCTTCCATCCCATTCATTAAAGTAGTCGGGAAAATCCTGTTGAAACGTTTCCCGAATCGCTACTTTGTGTTCCTGAATGAATCTTGGGTTGCGTGCACTGGGGCAGGGCACATTCTAACACTGGCACGTTGTCATGGGAGGGAAAGGTGGGGATTCTCTTTCAGCCTCACAGTACTCATGCAGCACTCCCTCCAGCCCAGTCACACTCTGAAGCCACCAACACCAACGCCAACACCAATGGCAATGCCAATGCCAACGGCAACACCAACGCCACCGCCACCGCCACCGCCACCACCACCACCACCGCCACCACCACCGCCACCGCCACCGCCACC
>SZWC01018800.1:37871-51784 GCA_023375785.1 Penium margaritaceum | reverse complement strand
GCTCACACACTAGAATCCATAATCTCACACAAGGGAGGAAATCAGCCTAGCAATCAGGCTGACCAGTCACACACGACCTAGAGAGCTAGAGAATGCTCTCATGGCATACTCCTAGTGGTCACATAACCCACAAACCCATGGAGAATCGCCATGTGTCCATGGCTAGCACACAAGGATCTCACCTCACCTAAAAAGTAAGGAGAGGTACCTTTATCCTAGTCAGCACACTCTGACAAGGCAATCCTAAGACCAAGGACCTTTTTTGATATTTCTCCCATCAGGTCTTGACCCTGGACCTCTTGCCTTTTTCTTTTCTCAGGCTAAGGAATGGAGCCATCACCCATGCCCACCCACACATCGACGGTCCATGACCCCCGAAACTTCGAAAATTCATATCTCCCAATCCGACCGTTGGATCGGCCTCAAACTTGGACCGTAGACATTTTGCTACATGATCTTTCGAATGGTGAAGTCGGATTGGCGATCGGAGCAGGCATCTGGTACTTTCCTGGAACTTGCTCCTGTGGACCTGAAATTGAGCCGGATGGCTCTAGTGTGTGCATGGTGCTCAGGACTCTTGGCGAGTACGATTGATCTTTGGTTGTCGACGCGCACAAGAACTAGAATTGTTGCAGTTCCACTCATCTCCGCCATGAGACGCTGAAGCCAAACTGCTTCCATGGCTCCAAAGCTTTAGAGACGTACTCAGCTTCTATGCTTGAGGCGGCCACGACCACCTGCCGCTTGCTGCACCAACTGATGGCCCCACTACTCATGAGGAACACATGTCAAGAGATGGACTTGCACACATGAGGATTTGAAGTCCAATTTGCGTCTATGTAGCCGGTGATGTTGTTTTCGTTGCTATTGTAGGTGATGCCAATGTTGATGGTTCTTGCAAGAAAGCGCAAGATCCGCTTCACTCCCTTCTGGTGCTCAGGCCCGGGGTTTGCCATGTGCTGGCTCACAGCGCTCATGGCCTTTGCAAGGTCCGGACTGGTTGCCACTATTCAGTACATAAGACTGCCAACAACGCTCTGGTATCTTTGTCGCTCAGCTGGATCTGCTTCTCCACTAAAGCTCACGAGGTACTGCCACGTCTCAAGTGGTGTACTGATGGGTTTGGCCTCTGCCATAAGGAACCACTGCAAAATATCCTTGGTGTATCGGCTCTGGTACAACAAGAGGAAGCATGATTTGCGTTCACGCATGATCTAGATACTGAGGAAGTATGATGCCTCCCTGAGATGAGACATCTAGAAATGCTCCTGCATGGCTTCCTTGAACTCCTACAATGCAGACATGCGGTTGGAAAGGAGGAGCATGTCATCCACATGGACGATTATGATGAGTACCTCATGACCATGCTGCCAGCGATAGACGGTATAGTCAAACTAGCTACGCTCAAACCATATGCATTACAGCGCTGCATCCAATTTCTGGTTCCAACCACGTGACGCTTGGTTGAGGCCGTACACCGACTTCTAAAGCTTGCAAACCAGGTGGTCTTGGCCATCCATGTTGAACATCTGCGGCTGCTTGATGTAGATTTCCTCCTCTAAGTCACCATTCAAGAATGTCGTCTTGACATTCATGTGGTGAATCTTGATGTCCTCAGCTACTGCATATGAAAGGAGCGTGCACATAGAGACAGATTTTACAACATGAGGAAAGGTTTCAGTATAGTACATGTCGTTACGTGATGTATAGCCCTAAGCGACCAGCCTCCCCTTGTACTTTTTGAGGTTGCCATGTGCACCTCTCGTATTCTTAAACACCCACTTGCACTTGATTACCTTTTATCCAGGTGGACGCTCAGTCAGTTTCCATGTGTCGTTGTCAAGCTGCGACTGAATCTCCTGCTCCATAGCTTGCGCCCAATCTGCTACATCTAGTAAAACCATGGCCTCCTTGTACAACATCGGCTCATCAAAGTTTGCTGCAACTGCAACGTTCATCTCGTCTGGTTTTTGGAGCATCCATAAATGCTTGCGCTTGCCAGGCTTGTAGCGCAGCCTGAAAGGGTACCTTGGACCTGGTGCTGGAGCGTTAGCAAACGGCTGGCGCACTGCTCCTTGCACAACGGATCCTAGTGATGGTGGTGTATCTTCTTCCTCTACTTCTGCCGATGAGGTCATTGTATCTACTACATCAGACATGGGAGAGTAGATTGCTTCTCCCACTGACACTGTAGAGGAAGGTTTACAAAAGACGGGGTCAAGGAGAATATCTGCTCCCACTACTTCACCAGTTGCTTGTTTTGCTACCTCTTTGCAGATGATGTTGGTACCGATGACGTTACATTTGTTGAGAACGACATCCCTTGACATGATGGCGTGGCCAGTGATACTCCTTGCTTGCCATATTAGAGCCAATCTGTGCACTCTTTGCCTCCTATTTATGCTGCTTCTCCTTGGGTATATGCATGTGCGCCAAGCTGCCAAACGCGCGAAGATGACTCACGCTCAGCTTCCTGCCAAACCACGCCTCGTACGGTGTCATCTGCTCTTGGCCTTTGGTTGCACTCTGGTTTGTGATGTACACCGCAGTGCTTAGTGCTTCGGCTCAAAATTCATGGGTGAACCAAGCCGCATGCAGCATGAAGCTTGGTGACTCAACGATGCTCTGGTTGGCGCATTTTGCTATGTCGTTCTGCTACGGTGAGTATGGCGCGAGGCGCTGCACCTTGATGCCTGCTCCTATGAGGTAGTACTAGAACTCCTTGCTTAGGTATTCCCTGCCACGGTCGCAACGCATCACCTTGATCTTCTTTCCACTCTAGATCTCTGCCATTGCTTTTGACTCCTTGAACCTGTGAAAGCACTGGTCATGGAAGAAAGGAAGTACACAACAGTGTAATGGCTGAAATCATGAATGAAGATGAGAAAATACCTAGAGCCTCCAAAGCTCTGGGTATGCACTGGGCCACAGAAGTCTGCGTGAACCAGCTCGAGCACCTCCTTTGCACGCTCGCCTACTCAAGAGAACGCCTTGCGATGGTGCTTCCCCTCCAAACAGCCGATGCACAACTGTTACTCAAAGTTGGAGATGGTGGGCAAGCCACGCACCATCTGCTTCGTTTGAAGTTGCCGCAAGGCGTGCATGCCAATGTGGCCGTAGCACGCATGCCAGATTTTTCCATCTGTTGCCTGCAACACTGTTGTTAGACTCTGCTCACGCGGGATCTTTGTCGCCCCTAACAGGCGGTACATGTCGCCTTCCTTCACCGACATGGCCAACTCCTCTCTTGTTTCGTTATTGAGGATGAAGCCATAGTTGTCGTCAAAGACGACTTGCAGTCCTGTGTTCGTGAGAGAGGACTTTGAGAGAAGGTTCAACACA
Source organism: Penium margaritaceum (assembly GCA_023375785.1). NCBI lineage: Eukaryota > Viridiplantae > Streptophyta > Zygnematophyceae > Desmidiales > Peniaceae > Penium > Penium margaritaceum. The sequence goes on along the minus strand of SZWC01018800.1, from coordinate 48,442 downwards.
ACATCATGTACATAGAACACGCCACGGAATATTGAAATGCCATGTGGGGTCTCCAACCACATCTCCAAAATCCCCATCCCCTCAGCATACACCACCTGATCATCACCCAAAGCAATCGGTTGGGGGAAATGGAGAGCAGCTGCGTAAACCATTTCTTGTGATGCGTCAGGCTCTTGGTACGCCTTGACACATGCACCACGCTAGATCCGCCTTCTCCTTCCGCAACATGTCAGACTTTGCCATGGAAAGGCAGTCGCGCACCTCCCTGGCCACGTTCATGTTGCCAAAATGGCGCATGCCGGGCTGGTTATACTGCTGCTGCTGTTGCTGCTGACCCTGCTGTGACTAGTGCTGCTTCTACTACTATCGTAGAGATTGCTGCTTTTGCTGCTGCTGCTGCTGTTCCTCGTGGCTTGAGCTTGAAGCACTCTTTCTTGTAGTGCCTTATTTATGGCAATAGTAGCACTTGCCTTTCTTATTGCCTTTCTGCTGCCCAGACTGCTGCTGTTGCTGGTTAAGTGAGCTTGTGGCCACAAATGCTGCTTCACTACTGCCGCAACTATTGCCCTTTCCTTCATTGGGACGTAGTTCCACGTAGACCAGGTGCGTGCAAATGAAGTGGCGGTCGAGAGTCCGCTGACACTCCAACGTCTCTCGCACCATGTTGTAGCTTCACTCAGCAACAGGAGGATGAAACACGTGCCTTCCACAGGATTGCCGGTCGCTTTTTCCTGCTTTGTGAGCTCCTTTGTCCTGTCCAAGTACGCCTCCATCCCTTCGCCACCCTGCATTTTCAAGGCAATCATCATCTCCTCCAAAAGCATGAGGAATGCAGGATCTTTGCCCTCATACTTCTTGCACAATATTTCCCACCCCTCTTTTGCACTAGCCTTGTCACTCACGTACTAAAGATGCGGGTTGGAGATGGTATTGATAAGCAGCATGTAGGCATGCTTGTCCTTCTTTTTCCACTCCTCATATGCCGCTGGTGCAGTTGTAGATGAACTTGCATCTGTTGTACCTTTCTCCCATGTCTTCCTTGCCACCACCTTCGCTGCGGTGATGCCTTTTGCCATTGGAGGCCAAGCGTGCTCGTCGCCACTCACCACCTCCCTCAAGCCCCTCTCCTCCAAAAGGAGGCAGGTACAAATCTTCTAAAACGTGAAGTTGGCGCATCCTTCCAGCCTCTCCAAGGGCTGGGCTACTGTTTCCACGCCTGCTGCTATTGTTTTGAGCTTTAGTGATGCTCAACGCTACGCTTGAGTAGAGGCACTACCCCTGCTTCTCCTGCTGCTCCTACCAGAAATTTGTCTAGGAGAAAATGGACAATACAGGCCACCAGACTTGAAATTTAGAAAAAATAAACCCACCACTGGAAAATTCAGAATAAAGTATTTCAGATCGACCCATAAAACATGGTCATCAAGAGGGGATATTCAAAGATATGCCCTTTTCAAAATAAGGTATGCTTCTGCTCCTACTCCAGCTCACACCAGCCAGCTTGTAAACGATGTTTGTCCCAAACGTAGCAATGGGATGCAAATGTTTTTATACCAATAAAAGTCTTAGGAGAAATACTTCAATTTGCATGTGATACGTTTTAAATTTGACAGAAGAGTAAGAGAGTTATAGTCAGCACAAGGCGACGGTCGTACTCAAAGAGAAGAGATTTGTCCTAGCCGACCTCATTTTTGGCATAACTCTCAATCCAACCGTTGGATCTTTGCCATCATGCCCTCGTTGGAAAGCTTGTCTTGTGAACTTGAAGATCTTGTTGTTGATCGTCAAATTTTGTTGAGGATTTATCCTAACCCGTCAATCTCAATGTGACAGCCGGTGCTTGCTGAAAGTGGTAGAACTTGGCTTTGATACCAAGTGTTAGAACTGGAGGATAGAGAGAGTCTTGGAGCAGGAAACATGTGGGAGAAGAAGGACATCATATGTGCTGAAGAATGGTTGTTGAATTACTCAAAATGATGGAGTACATATAGAGCTAGAGCTTGGGCAAGTGACCCCTCTCACAAGCCACACCACTTAGCCATGGAGGCTAAGGCTCATACACTAGAGTCCATAATCTCACACAAGTGAGGAAATCAGCCTAGCAATCAGGCTGACCACTCACACACAACCTAGAGAGCTAGAAAATGAACTCATGGCACACTCCTACTGGTCCCATAACTCAATCCCGTGGAGAATTGCCATGTGTCCATGGCTAGTACACAAGGATCTCACCTCACCTAAACAGTAAGGAGGGATCTCTTTTTCCTAGTTAGCACAGTGTGACAAGGCAACCCAATAATCTAGGCCCTTTTTGGATGTTTCTCCCATCAGGTCTGGACCGTGGTCCTCTTGCCCTTTCATTTTCTTAGGCAAGGCATGGAGCCATCGCACATGGTCACCCAGATACCGGTCGTCGATAACCCCGGAAACTTCAAAAATCGATATCTCACACTCCGTTGGATCAGCCTGAAACTTGGACCATAGACAATTTTCCACTTGATCTTTCCAATGGTGAAGATAGATTGACAATCGGAATAGGCATCTGGCAGTTTCCTGGTACGTGCTCCTGTGGACCTTAAATTGAGCCGGAGTGCTCCTTTTCCAACAGAAGGGGACTAACGAGGGAGTAGGAGCAGACATGGAGGGAGATTGTGGAAAGGAGGAACGTGGAGCTAAGGGGGGAGGGACGGTAGTGCACGAGACCAAGAGGAACAGTTGGAACAGTTGCTTCAGTCACGCCTTGTCACACCTCTAGATACTATGGACGCTATAGACCTAGGAGAAGAAGCAGGGGTACACTGGATACGTACCACAGTCACCAAGAAGCTTTGATTGACCCATCCACTCACAGGACAGGAAGTTTGTTGCCACGTACTTGAGCTCGGAGGACAAGTTCTGTGCAGTGGACTCGTAGTGCCCATGGACAAAGTTGGCGCCTTTTACGTCGTAGTTGAAGAAGTGGCCATGGAAGCACGTCTCTTTGGACCAGATGCCAGTTTGCATCATCCATTAGGAAATAGAAAGAGTGAGGTGGGAAGTGGTGCGCTGAATGAACAGGATGGAGAGCGGCTTCTAAAGCACGTGGCTAGGGATGAGTTTCATGTTCGTGCTAGCATACCATTGACCTTGTACCTCGTGCATGGCCTACGCTTTCTCCTAAGCCACACGAATGTGGATGATTGGTCCATGGTGAGTTGGCTCGTTCGGAGGTTGCGAGAAGGCAAGAGAGGAATGGGGGAACTTGTGACTACAAAGACATGGACGATGTTCGAGCAAGAGATGAGGAGGGGGCCACAACCTTTAAGTGGCAACAAGGGAAAAGGGGCTCTCCTCCTGAGATGATGCCACAGATGGTCACATGGGCCATAGAGGAGAATTTGGAGGAAGAGGATATCGGGGAAGAGCATGAGGAAGTTTGACGGGCCAATCGAGTAGAAGTAGTGGAGTAGATAGGGGGATTTGAGCATGTGACAGAAATGCTCGTAGGGTCCGGAAGTGCCGACTACAAAGAGAAGTTTGTAGAGTATTCTGAGCCATACGAGCAGGCAATGGACGTGATTCTTGGTTCTAATAGTAAGGCCAACAGGGAGAAAGGCATTGAAGGACAGCCAGAGGAAGCAGAGAGGGCAAAATGAAAGGAAAAGGAAAAGGTGGTAGTGGAAGTACATATGAACGAGGAGGCAGTGCAGATCCTTGTCTGTCCGGACTTGACCTCATAGCAAAAGGAAGACGTGGAGGTGTTGTGCACCCGCTATGCACACATCTTCAACTGTAGGCTGTAGAAGATTGGAAAGTACAGTATCAAGATTGCCATCAACATAGGGGACTGCCCCCCTATCGCCACTCGGCCCTTCCGGATGTCCCCAAAGGAGGAGGTGTTCGATGGAGAGATCCAGGCATGGTTGGATCACTGTGTCATTTGGCCTAGGACCAGCTCCTTGGCCTTCCCGGTGGTGATGGCTCCAAAGGACGCCAGATAACAAATATGCATTGACCACCATGCGCTGAATGAAAAGATGATAGCAGATGCATATCCTCTTCTCATGATCGACAACATCATCGATGCTGTGGGGGGATGCAAGGTCTACGACACGCTAGACGCACGAGCAGCATATCACGCCATTTGCATGGAACCACGGAGCATCGCCAAGACAGCCTTTGTGAGAAATCGAGGGTTGTACAAATTCTTACAGCTTCCTTTTGGGCAAAAGAACGCACCAGCCGCCTTTCACCGAGTCAGGAATAGGGTGCTACATGGGGTGATGTTGTCAACCTGCCTGAGGCGACGGTCTAGAAACCAGGTTCCGACCCAATGGTTCCCACCGATCGCTCTTAGTATTGCAACCAATAGATGATATCACCCTTAGAGCCAAGGATCAACACTGAGCATTTCATAGGAATCACTTCCTTGCTCTATGTCCTTTGCACTTGGTCACTTTCGCGCGAGGAGCTAACTCTTGGGGCTTAGACCAACCAATGTTTCTGCCTCCGGTGGACAGCTTTATTAGGAGTCTCAAAGGTAATAATTGTACTCAATTACAGGCAACTGACAGGTTCCTATAGTCTGAGAGCCAGCCTCTAGCCTAGGCACATAGTGGCTCCTTAGATGGGCCACTTTGGGGGCAATATGGCGCATCTTGTGAGTGCCAAGTGGCGCCATCCACCAGGAAGGACCTTGGAATGTTCTAAGATATCTCTTATAACCTTCCTATCCCCCTTTTGTTCATAATGAAAATTAGTCACTGGGCTGGGATGTGATCCTGTGACCTCTCGCTCTAGAGACTCACTCTGGAAAATCTAAGCCACAAGGAGTTGTCCTAGGTTGTGTTTGCTGGCTATACTATCCAATTTAGACAAAGGGCACTTGCTCCAAAGGAGCACTGCATGCCTTGTGTATGTGGACGAGACTTAGGGGACCTCGTCCAAGGGAGCAGTGCATGCCTAGTCCGTTCTGTGCCTATCTAAATGTTAGCGATGGACAAGGAGTATATCAGGTCAATAGATGTGTGCAGTCCCATACTTGGATGACATCATCATCTTCTTGCGTGATTGGGATGCTCACATATAGGAGCTCGATACAGTACACGAATTGAGGCAGCTGGGCTCGTGCTCAAGGCATCCAAGTGCAGCTTGGGAGCAAGTCAGGAGTTGGATTAAGGGCACGTGGTGGATCGGCGTGAAACTTGGACCATAGACATTATTCCACCTGATCTTTGCAATCGCAAAGTGGGATTGAAGATCTGAACAAGCATCTGGTAGTTTCTCTGAACTTGCTCATGTTGACTTGAAACTAAGCCGGATGGCTCCTTTTTCAACAATCTCCTACTTTGTCGCAATCAGAGTGGGCTTAGTCCACATGCCTTCGTGCAAAATTGCTATTTCTCATGGATCACTGGCTTGGTGTAGTAATATGAGACCTCCTTGTGGTTGAAGTAAACTCTAGCTTGATAGCACCCTCTTGTACTATGTGCCTGATGAATTGATATGCGATGTCAACGTGCTTGGTGCGTGCATGGTGCTCAGGATTATTGGCATGTGCTACAATGCTTTGGTTGTGGACACACACAAGAAACTGAACTGTTGTACTCCCACTCATCTCTGCCATGAGACGCTGGAGCCAAACGGCTTCCTTGGCTCCAAAGCTGAGAGAGATCTACTCAGCTTCCATGCTGAAGGTGTCCACGACCACATGCAACTTGCTACACCAGCTGATGGCTCCACCATTCACGAGGAACACATGTCGAGAGATGGACTTGCTGTCCTCATGGTTGAAGCTGAATCTATGTCTGTGTAGCCGATGATGTTGTTTGTTGGAACTTGAGGAGAGAGGGAGCCTTGGAGCAGCGAGCATGTGTGATTGGAAGGGCATCACTTGTGCAGAAGAATGTTTGTACAATCACTCAAAATGATGGAGTACATATAGAGCTAGAACTTGGGCAAGTCAGCCCTCTCACAAGCCACACCACTTAGCCATGGAGGCTAAGGCTCATACACTAGGGTCCATAATCTCACACAAGGGAGGAAATCACCCTAGCAATCAGGCTGACCACTCACACACGACCTAGAGAGCTAGAGAATGCTCTCATGGCACACTCCTAGTGGTCACATAACCCACAAACCCATGGAAAATCGCCATGTGTCCATGGCTAGCACACAAGGATCTCACCTCACCTAAAAAGTAAGGAGAGGTACCTTTATCCTAGTCAGTACACTCTGACAAGGCAATCCTAAGACCAAGGACCTTTTTGGATATTTCTCCCATCAGGTCTTGACCCTGGACCTCTTGCCTTTTTCTTTTCTCAGGCTAAGGCATGGAGCCATCACCCATGCCCACCCAGACATCGACGNGCTAGAGAATGCTCTCATGGCACACTCCTAGTGGTCACATAACCCACAAACCCATGGAAAATCGCCATGTGTCCATGGCTAGCACACAAGGATCTCACCTCACCTAAAAAGTAAGGAGAGGTACCTTTATCCTAGTCAGTACACTCTGACAAGGCAATCCTAAGACCAAGGACCTTTTTGGATATTTCTCCCATCAGGTCTTGACCCTGGACCTCTTGCCTTTTTCTTTTCTCAGGCTAATGCATGGAGCCATCACCTATGCCCACCCAGACATCGACGGTCCATGACCCTCGAAACTTTGAAATTTATATCTCCCAATCCGACCGTTGGATCGGCCTCAAACTTGGGCTGTAGACATTTTGCCACCTGATCTTTCCAATGGTGAAGTCGGATTGGCAATCAGAGCAGGCATCTGGTACTTTCCTGGAACTTGCTCCTGTGGACCTGAAACTGAGCCAGATGGCTCCTTTCCCGACAATCTCCCACTTTGCCGCAGTCAGAGTGGGCTGAGTCCACATGCCTTCATGCAGAACTGCTGCTTCTCACGGGTCATTGGCTTGGTGCAAAAATCAGCGACCTGCTTGCTGGTTGGAGTAAACTCCAGCTTGATAGCACCCTCCTGCACCATGTGCCTGATGAAATGATATACGATATCAATGTGCTTGGTGCGTGCATGGTGCTCAGGATTCTTGGCGAGTGCGATTGCGCTCTGGTTGTCGACGCGCACGGGAACTGGAACTGCTGCACTCCCACTCATCTCTGCCATGAGACGTTGGAGCCAAACTGCTTCCTTGGCTCCAAAGTTGAGAGATACGTACTCAGCTTCTGTGCTCGAGGTCGCCACGACCACCTGCCGCTTGCTGCACCAGCTGATGGCTCCACCATTCATGAGGAACACATGTCCAGAGATGGACTTGTGGTCCTCAGGGCTTGAAACCCAATCTGCGTCTGTGTAGCCGATGATGCTGTTGTCATTGTTGTGGTAGGAGATGCCGATGTTGATGGTTCCAGCAAGGTAGCGGAAGATCCACTTCACTGCCTTCTGGTACTCCGAACCGGGATTAGCCATGTGCTGGCTCACAGCGCTCACAGCCTGTGCGAATTCCGGCCTGGTTGCCACCATAAGGTACATGAGACTGCCGACGGCGTTCTGGTACTTCTGCCGCTCAGCTGTATTTGCTTCTCCATTGAAGCTCACAAGGTACTGCCGCGTCTCCAGCGGCGTGCCGATGGGTTTTGCCTCTGCCATGCCAAACCGCTGCAAAACATCCTTAATGTAGCGGCTCTACTGCAGCGAGAGAGAGCGTGTCTTGCGGTCATGCGTGATCTGGATACCGAGGAAGTATGATACCTCCCCGAGATCAGACATCTGGAAGCGCTCCTGCATGGCTTCCTTGAACTCCTGCAGTGCAGACATGCTGTTGGAAAGGAGAAGTATGTCATCCACATAGACAATGATGATGAGGATCTCATGCTCATGCTGCCAGCGATACATGCTGTAGTCACACTCGCTGCGCTCAAACCCCATGCACTGCAACGCCGCATCCAACTTCTGGTTCCAAGTACGCGACGCTTGCTTGAAGCCGTTCAGCGACTTCTGCAGCTCGCAGACCAGGTGGTCCTGGCCATCCATGACGAACCCCTCCGGCTGCTCCATGTAGATCTCCTCCTCCAAGTCACCATTCAAGAATGCCGTCTTGACATCCATGTGGTGAACCTCGAAGTCCTCAGCAGCTGCATAAGAGAGGAGCGTGCGCACAGAGGCAAACTTTGCAACAGGGGCAAAAGTTTCTGTGTAGTCGATGCCCTCCTGCTGCGAGTAGCCCTTGGCGACCAGCCTCGCCTTGTACTTTTCCAGGTTACCATCTGCTCCCCGCTTCTTGAACACCCACTTGCACTTGATCACCTTACGTCCTGGAGGACGCTCAATCAGCTCCCATGTGCCGTTGTCCAGCTGCGACTGTATCTCCTGCTGCACGGCTTGCACCCAATCTGCTGCATCCGGTGCAGCCATGGCCTCCTTGTATGATGTAGGCTCATCTGAATTTGCTGCAACTGCAACGTTCATCTGTTCTGGTTTCTGCAGCATCCAGAAATGGCCGCGCTCACCAGGCTTGTAACGCAGCCTAAGAGGGTACCTGCGACCTGGTACTGGAGCGTTAGGAGGCGGCTGGTGCGGTGCTGCTGGCACAACTGCTGCTGCTGGTGGTGCTACATCTCCCTCCTCTACTTCTGCCGATGAGGCTGCTGTATCTGCAACATCAGACATGGGAGAGTAGAGTGATTCTCCCACTGTCACAATAGAGGAAGGATCGGGAGAAACTGGGTCAGGAAGAATTTCTACTCCCACTGTCTCGTCAGCTGCTGGTTCTGCTGCCTCTTCACACACGATGTTGGTGCCGATGACGTTACTCTCGTTGAAGACGATATCCCTGGAGATGATAACGTGGCCTATATCCCTCTCGTAGAGGCGATACGCCTTGCTTGCCACGTCATAGCCAATCATCAGCATCTGTGCACTCTTCGCATCCCACTTTTGCCGCTTTTCCTTTGGCACGTGCATGTGCGCCAAGCTGCCAAACGCACGAAGATGACCTACGCTCAGCTTCTTGCCGAATCACGCCTCGTACGACGTCATCTGCTCCAGCGCCTTAGTTGGACTGCGGTTCTTGATGTAGACCGCAGTGCTCACGGCTTCAGCCCAGAAGTCGTAGGTCAGCCGAGCTGCGTGCAGCATGGAGCGCGCCGACTCCACAATGGTACAGTTAGCGCGTTCTGCTACACCGTTCTGCTGCGGTTAGTACGGCGCGGTATGCTGCGCCTTGATGCCAGTTGCTGTGAGGTAGTCATGGAACTCCTTGCTTAGGTATTCTCCACCGCAGTCGCTACGCAACGCCTTGATCTTCTTGCCAGATTGGTTCTCCACCATGGCCTTGAACTCCTTGAACCTGTCAAAGCACTGATCCTTGGAGGAAAGGAAGTACACAGTAGTGTAACGGCTGAAATCATCAATGAAGGTGAGAAAATACCTAGAGCCTCCTAAGCTCTGGGTCTGCATCGGTTCGTACAAGTCCGTGTGGACCAGCTCCAACACCTCTTTCGCACGCTCCCCTGCTCCAGAGAACGCCTCGCGGTGTTGCTTCCCCTCCAAACATCCGATGCATAACTGCTGCTCAAAGTTAGAGATGGTAGGCAGGTCACGCACCATCTGCTTTGCTTGAAGCTGCTGCAAGGCGCGCATGCCAATGTGGCCGTAGCGCACATGCCAGATCTTGCCATCTGTCGCCTGCACCACTGCTTCAAGACTCTGCTCACGCGGGATCTTGGTCGCCCCCAACAGGCTGTACATGTCGCCCTCCTTCACCGACTTGGCCAACTCCTCTCTTATTTTCTTGTTGAGGATGTAGCCATAGTCATCATCGAAGACAACGCGCAGTCCTGTGTTGGCGAGAGAGGACACTGAGAGAAGGTTGAACGCAGCATCAGGTACATACAACACGCCATGGAAAACTCCCACTTCAATGCCACGCGGGGTCTCCAACCACATCTCCACAATCCCAATCCCCTCAGCATAGACCATCCGATCATCACCCAAAGCAATCGGCCAAGGAGGAATGGAGAGCAGCTGCGTGAACCACTCCTTGTGGTGCGTCAGACTCTTGGTACATCCTGAGTCCTTGTACCACGCCAGATCCGCCTTTTCCTTCTACGACATGTCAGACTTCGCCATGAAGAGGCGGTCGCGCACCTCCTTGGCGACGTTCATGTTGCCAAAATGACGCACGCTGGTCTGGTTCTGCTGCTACTGCTGCTGCCGTTGCTGTGATTGCTGCTGCTGTTGCTGTGGAGATTGCTGCTTTTGCTGCTGCTGCTGCTGCTCCTTCTGGTCCCTCTTAAACTTGAAGCACTCTTTCTTGTAGTGCCCCTCTTTCTGGCAATAGTGGCACTTGCCTTTCTTCTTGCCTCTCTGCTGCCCGGACTGCTACTGCTGCTGGTTGCGTGAGCCCATGGTCATGAAAGCTGCTTCACTGCTGCTGCTGCCGCCATTGCGCTTTGCTGCATTGCGACGCAGTTCCACCTGCACCAAGTGCGTGCAGATGAAGTTGAGGTCGAGAGTCGGCTGGCACTCCAATGTCTCTCGCACCTTGTCGTAGCTGGTTGGGAGTCCCCTCAGCGAGAGGAGAATGAAGCGCGTCTCTTCCACAGGATTGCCAGCCGCTCTC
>SZWC01018800.1:3776-16112 GCA_023375785.1 Penium margaritaceum | reverse complement strand
TTGGATGGCGGCGCTACCCCTGCTTCTGCTGCTGCTTCTGCCAGAAATCTGTCTGACAGAAAAGGGACTGTAGATGCCAGCAGACCACGAATTTTGAAAAACGGAGCCCACCACTGGACAATTCAGCTCAAAACCTTTCAGATCGACCCATAAAACAGGGTCATCAACAGGGGATTTTGAAAGATATGCCCTCTTGAAAACAGGGTATGCTTCTGCTCCTACTCCAACTCAGACCAGCCAGTTTGTAAACGGCGTTTCTCCCAAACGAATCAATGGAATGCAAATAGTTTTGCACCAATGGAACGCTTAGGAAAAATACTACAATTCGCATGTGCCACTTTTTAAATTTGACAAAGAAATGAGAGAGTTATGGTCATCACAAGGTGACAGTCTTACTCATAGAGAAGAGTGTAGCCCTGGCCGACCTCGTTTTGAGCATAACTCTCAATCCCACCGTTGGATCTTTGCGATCATGGGCTCGTTTAAACGCTTGTCTGTTGAACTTGAAGATCTTGTGGTTGACCGTCAAATCTGGTGAAGGTTTCATCCCAACCCGTCACTCTCAAAGTGACGGCCTGTGCTGGCTGGAAGTGGCAGAACTTGGCTCTGATACCAAATGTTGTCACTTAAGGAGAGAGGGAGCCTTGGAGCAGCGAGCATGTGTGATTGGAAGGGCATCACTTGTGCTGAAGAATGGTTGTTCAATCACTCAAAATGATGGAGTACATATAGAGCTAGAGCTTGGGCAAGTCAGCCCTCTCACAAGCCACACCACTTAGCCATGGAGGCTAAGGCTCACACACTAGAGTCCATAATCTCACACAAGGGAGGAAATCAGCCTAGCAATCAGGCTGACCACTCACACACGACCTTGAGAGCTAGAGAATGCTCTCATGGCATACTCCTAGTGGTCACATAACCCACAAACCCATGGAGAATCGCCATGTGTCCATGGCTAGCACACAAGGATCTCACCTCACCTAAAAAGTAAGGAGAGGTACCTTTATCCTAGTCAGCACACTCTGACAAGGCAATCCTAAGACCAAGGACCTTTTTGGATATTTCTCCCATCAGGTCTTGGCCCTGGACCTCTTGCCTTTTTCTTTTCTCAGGCTAAGGCATGGAGNACTCCTAGTGGTCACATAACCCACAAACCCATGGAGAATCGCCATGTGTCCATGGCTAGCACACAAGGATCTCACCTCACCTAAAAAGTAAGGAGAGGTACCTTTATCCTAGTCAGCACACTCTGACAAGGCAATCCTAAGACCAAGGACCTTTTTGGATATTTCTCCCATCAGGTCTTGACCCTGGACCTCTTGCCTTTTTCTTTTCTCAGGCTAAGGCATGGAGTCATCACCCATGCCCACCCAGACATCGACGGTCCATGACCCCCGAAACTTCGAAAATTCATATCTCCCAATCCGACCGTTGGATCGGCCTCAAACTTGGACCGTAGACATTTTGCCACCTGATCTTTCCAATGGTGAATTCGGATCAGCGATCGGAGCAGGCATCTGGTACTTTCTTGGAACTTGCTCCTGTGGACCTGAAACTGAGCCACATGGCTCCTTTCCCAACACACCTCACCTAAAAAGTAAGGAGAGGTACCTTTATCCTATTCAGCACACTCTGAAAAGGCAATCCTAAGACCAAGGACCTTTTTGGATATTTCTCTTATCAGGTCTTGACCCTGGACCTCTTGCCTTTTTCTTTTCTTAGGCTAAGGCATGGAGCCATCACCCATGCCCACCCGAACATCGACGGTCCATGACCCCCGAAACTTCGATAATTCATATCTCCCAATCCGACCGTTGCATCGGCCTCAAACTTGGACCGTAGACATTTTGCCACCTGATCTTTCCAATGGTGAAGTGCGATTGGCGATCGGAGTAGGCATCCGGTACTTTCCTGGAACTTGCTCCTGTAGACCTGAAACTGAGCCAGATGGCTCCTTTCCAAACACAACCAATGTCCTAGAGTAGATGACGCGGTACGAGACGTGGTTCGGAAAGAAGCTGAGCGTGGGTTATGTTCGCGCGTTTGGCAGCTTGGGACACATGCATTTGCCCAAGGAGAAGGGGCAAAAATGGGATGCAAATAGTACACAGATCCTGATGATCGGCTATGACCTGGTAAACAAAGGGTATGGACTGTACAAAAAGGGAATTGGCCACGTCAATATCTCTCAGGGTGTCCTCTTCAACGAGAGCATTGTCATCGGTACAAACATTCTCTGTGAAGAGGCAGCAAAAGCAATACCTCACGAGGCTGTGGGAGTAGATATCCTTCCCAACTCAGTCTCTCCTGATCCTTCCTCCTCTGTGACAGTTGGAGAACCAGTCTATTCTCCCATGTCTGATGCAGCGGATACAGTGGCCTCATCCGCAAAAACAGAGGAAGACAATACACCACCGTCAACAGGACCAGTTGTACCAGCAGCACAGCGCCGCTCTAGTACCTGGTCGAATGTACCCTCTCAAGGGGCGCTACAAGCTTTGTGAGCGCGCGCATTTGCGGATGCTCTCGAAACTTAACCAGATGAACGTCGTAGTTTCAACAGATTCTGATGAGCCAACGTCTTATAAGGAGGCCATGGCGTCACCAGATGCACAGATTGGGCGCAAGCTATGCATTAAGAGATACAGTCACAGCTCGATAACAGTACGTGGGAGCTGACTGAGCGTCCACCTGGACGTAAAGTGATCGAGTGCAAGTGGGTATTAAAAAAAAGAGGGTTCCATAAAGCAACCTCGAAAACTACAAGACGAGGCTAGTCGCCAAGGGCTACTCGCAATAGGAGGGATTGATTACACAGAAACATTCGTCCTTGTTCCCAAGTTTGCCTCTGTACGGATGCTCCTTTCCTATGTAGCAGCAGAGGATTTTGAGGTCCACCACATGGACGTGAAGACGGCGTTCCTGAACGGTGACCTTGAAGAGGAGATTTACATGGAGCAGGCAAAGATGTTCGTCACGGATGGCCAGGAGTACCTGGTTTGCAAGCTGCAGAGGTCGCTTTATGGCCTCAAGCAAGCGTCGCGTGCTTGGAACCAGAAGTTGGATGTGACGTTGCACTACATGGGGTTTGAGCGCTTTGAGTGTGATTACAGCGTCTATCGCAGGTAGTATGGTCATGAGGTGCTCATCATCATCGTCTATGTGGATGACATGCTCTTCCTTTCCAACAGCATGCTCGCACTACAGGAGTTCAAGGAAGCCATACAAGAAGGCTTCCAAATGTCTCATCTCGGGAGGTGTCACACTTCCTCGCAATCCAGATCACGCGTGACCGCAAATCACATCCTCTCTCTTGCTCCAACAAAGCCGCTAAATCAAGGATCTCTTGCAAGAGTTCGGCATGGCATAGGCCAAACCCATCGGCACGCCGCTGGAGACGCGGCTATACCTCGTGAGCTTCAATAGAGAAGCAAATGCAGCTAAGCGGCAGAAGTATTGGAGCAATGTGGGCAGCCTCATGTACCTCATGGTTGTAACCAGGCAAGACCTCACATAAGTTGTAAGTGCAGTAAGCTAGCACATGGCAAACCCTGGACCTGAGTACGAGAATGCAGTGAAACGGATATTCCGCTACCTTGCTGTAACCATCAACATCGGTATCACCTACAAGGACAACGACAACATCATTTGCTATATACACGCTGATTGGGCTTCAAACCCTGAGGACCGCAAGTCCATCTCTGGAAATGTGTTCCTCATGAATGGTGGTGCCATCAGCTGGTGCAGCAAGCGGCTGGTGGTGGTGGCCACCTCAAGCACAGAAGCTGAGTACGTCTGTTTCAGCTTTTGAGCCAAGGAAGCAGTTTGGCTTCAGCATTTTATGTTACAGATGAGTAGGAGTGTAGTAGTTCCAGTTTTTGTGCGCGTTGAGAACCACAGCACAATCGCATTCGCCAAGAATCCTGAGCACCATGCACGTACCAAGCACATTGACATTACATATCTCTTCATCCGGCACATGGTGCAGGGGAGTGCAATCAAGCTGGAGTTTACTCCAACCAGTAAGCAGGTCGTAGATTTTTGTAGCAAACCAGTGACCCGTGAGTAGCAGGAGTTGTGCATGAAGGCATGTGGACTCAGCCTACTCTCACTACAACAAAGTGGGACATTGTTGGAAAAGGAGCCATCCAACTCAGTTTCACGTCCACAGGAGCAAGCTTCAAGAAACTACCAGATGCGTGCTAAGATCATCAATCCGACTTCACCATTAGAGGATATGAGTTTTCAAAGTTTAAATGTATACGGTCCAAGTCTGAGGCCGATCCAACGGTCGGATTGGGAGATATGAATTTTCGAAGTTTTTGGGGTCATCGACCGCCAAAATCTGGATGACCGTGTGTGATGGCTCCATGCCTTAGCCTAAGAAAAGAAAAAGGCAAGAGGTCCAGGGTCAAGACTTGATAGGAGAAATATCCAAAATGGTCCTAGATTCTTGGGTTGCCTTCTCAAGTGTGGTGACTAGGAAAAAGGTACCTCTCCTTACATTTTAGGTGAGGTGAGATCTTTGTGTGCTAGCCATGGACACATGGCGATTATCCATGGGATTGTGGATTATCCGATTACTAGGAGTGTGCCATGAGAGCATTTCCTAGCTTTACAGGTTGTGTGTGAGTGGTCAGCCTGATTGGTTGGCTCATTTGCTCTCATGTGTGAGATTATAGCGTCTAGTGTGTCAGCCTTAGCGTCCATGGCTAAGTGATGTGGCTTGTGAGAGGGCAGACGAACCCAAGCTCTAGCTCTATATGTACTCCATCATTTTGAGTGATTGAATAACCATTCTTCAGCACAAGTGATGCTCTTCCACTTCCACGTGCTCGCTGCTCCAAGGCTCCCTCTCTCCTCCAGTTCCAACATATAGAACATTCTAAGGGCCTTCCTGGTGGCTGGTGCCATTTGGCGGTTATAGGGTGTGCCATGTAAGCAATTGGATGACGGAATCCGGATTGCCCCCAAAGTGGCTCATTCAAGGAGCCACTGCATGCCTAGGTTAGAGACTGGCTCTAGGACTATAAGAACCTGTTTGTTGCCTGTCATTGAGTATAGTTCTTACCCTTGAGACTTCTCACACAGTTGTCCACCACAGGGAGATACTAAAGAAGCATTGGTTAGTCTAAGCCCCAGGAGTTTCCTCCTTGTACGAAAGTGACCAGGTGTCAAGGACAAAGTTCAAGGAAGTGATTCCTATTAAGTGCTCAGTGTGGAACCTTGGATCTGAGAGCGATATCATCTCTTGGTTGCAACACTAAGAGCGGCCGGCGAGAATGATCTTTTTGGAACTCGTTCTCTAGACCGTCGCCTAAGCTACGTTGACAAAGGCAAATTTCTGTACACTCTCTCGCCCTCTCTCTCTTACAACGAATTCTGTTGTGTTCCTTGTGTCAGGTGATTAGGGACTTGAAAACTGGCAAATGGTGCCAGTGAAGAATGGTGCTCCAGGGAGAGTGGCTGTGTAGGCTGACAGAGTGATAGACACTGACATGGAGTCTAAGTCCTACGAGCCCTCAGAGTCAAATTCTGAGGCCGGTAACTCTTCCTCAAACAACACATCACTGGCAGCATAGGAGTAGCAGAAGTATCTAAGCCTTGGAGCACCACCAGCAACACTCCGGCGTAGTACGCGCCACAAGAAACCTACGCCCAAGTACGATGTTGAGAGTTCGGAATGGACCAGAGTTGCCTGGTCATCCTTGGCTCAGGGAGAGCCTGTGACAATTATGGGACTACAAACATGCCAGATGCGGCAAAGTGGAAGGAGGTAGTGGATAGCAAACTCCCATCTATTGAAGAGAACAGAACATGGGTTCTTGTGGATAGGTATCCAAACGCGCACGTGGTGGAGTCAAAGTTGGGAAAAGACCCATCTGGCTTAGTTTCAGGTCCACAGGAGCAAGTTCTTGCAAACTACTAGATGCCTACTTCGATCGTCAATCCGACTTCACCATTGGAAAGATCAGCTAGAAAAAAGTCTAGAGTCCAGGTTTCAAGCCCATCCAACGATCAGATTGGGAGATATAATTTTTCAAAATTTTCACGGTCATCGACCCCCGATATTTGGGTGACCATAGGCGATGGCTCCATACCTTAGCTTGAGAAAAGAAAAAGGCAAGAGGTCCAGGGTCAAGACCTGCTTGGGAAAATATCCAAAAGGTCCTAGATTCTTGGGTTGCCTTGTCTGAGTGTGCTGACTAGGAAAAAGGCACCTCTCCTTACTTTTTAGGTGAGGTGAGATCCTTGTGTGCTAGGCATGGACACATGGCGATTCTCGATGAGATTGTGGGTTATGTGACCACTAGGAATGTGCCATGAGAGCATTTTCTAGCTCTCTAGGTAGTGTGTGAGTTATCAGCTTGATGGGTAAGCTTCTTTCCCCCTTGTGTGAGATTATGGACTCTAGTGTGTGAGTCTTAGCCTCCATGACTGAGTGGTATGGCTTGTGAGGTTACTGGCTTGCCCAAGCTCTAGCTCTATATGTACTCCATCATTTTGAGTGATTCAACAACCATTCTTCAGCACAAGTGATGCCCATCAAGTCTCACATGCTCGCTACTCCAAGGCTCCCTCTCTCCTCTAGTTCCAATAAAAGCAAGTACTCTGGAAAAAGTTCAAGTAGGATGGTACTATCGACAAGTACAAGACAAGAGTGATTGCAAAGGGGTTTTCCCAGCGTGTAGCCTCAGAGTACGAGGAAAACTTCGTGCCTGTCGTCACCTTTGCCTCCATGAGATCCACGTTGGGCATTGCTATGAGAAAAGATCTGGAAGTCCACCAGATGGATGTCAAGACAGTGTTCCTCTACGGGAAGCTAAACAAAGAAATGCTGATGGAAGTGCCCGAGGGAGTGAAAGCTCTAGAGGCCAAGGTTTGCAACCTGGTCAAAGCACTCTACGGGCTGAAATAAGCCCTAAGGATGTGGTATAAGGAGATGGACGGCCTTATGGCCGGACTCACCTTCATACACGACCAGAATGACCCTAGTGTCTATGTGCGGGAGGATGAGTAAGGCTTGATACTATTTGCATCATACGTGCATGACCTGAATATCTACTCGTCATCGATCAAGCTGTTGAACAAGCTTAAGACAGATCTCAACAACAGGTTCAAGATGAAGGACATGGATCTGCTAGAGTGCTAGCTCGGGATAGCTGTTCACCGCAATCGGGTAGCAGGTACCATCAAGCTGAACCAGACCACATACATCATGCAGGTCCTCAAGCGCTACAACATTGAGGATTGTAAGTCCATCAGCAAATCCATGACAACATGCATGAAGCTCTCCTCCTCCATGAGCCCCAACACGGAAAGTAGAAAGACATGAGATGGAGAACATTCCTTACCAGTCTGCTGTTGGCAGTCTCATGTATGCCATGGTAGGAACACGCCCTGACATTTGCTATGCTGTGGAATAAGTGAGCACGTTTGTGGCCAATCGAGGGCGACAACAGTGGCAAGCGGTCAAGCACATCATGCGCTATCTACAGAAGACCCGTCACATGGGATTCTTGTTTGGAGGCCTTGAAGATCTGACCTGCTGCATCTGGTATGCTACACGGATGCCAACTAGGGAGGAAGAATCGACGATAGGACGTCCACCTCGGGCTTTATGTGCATCTTGAACGGTGGTGCAGTCTCTTGGGCAAGCAGAAAGCAAGACTGTGTCTCCCTCTCTATCGCAGAGGCAGAGTACATCACTCTGTCATAAACTTGCAAGGAGACTCAATAGATATGCAGTTTGCTTGCTGAGATGAAAGTGCCACAAACGATGGCAACAGAGGTCCGCATCGACAACAAGAGCACCATGAAACTAGCACAGGATGGTGTCATCTCCTAGCGGACCAAGTACATCGATATCAGGTACCGCTACTCATGCGACGTGATCGCAAAGGAGATTGTGGACCTGCAATACGTGGAGAACAGGAAGATGCTCGCAGATTGCATGACAAAAGGGCTAGACAGTGAATTGCACTCTGCAGGTACTTGAGGCATCGGGATGGTGAACGTTGTGGACGAAGACTAAGGCTAACACTGCTGGAGAGAAGAGAGGTGTCACAGCTAATGGACAGAGGTGTAAGGGAGAATTGTTGACCTGATATGCTCCTTGTCCATGACTTATATCTGGAGAGACATAAGACGGACTAGGCATGCACTGCTCCCTTGGAGTAAGTTCCCTCAGTCTTGTCCACATAGACAAGGCATGCACTGCTCCTTTGGAGCAAGTCTCCTTGGTCTAATCTGGATAGTTTAGCCTGCAAACACCGCCCAGGACAACTCCTTGTAGCTTAGACGTTCTAGAGTTAGTCTCTAAAGCGAGAGATCACTGGGTCAAGTCCTTGTCCAATGGCTAATCTTCTTTGTGACCAAAACGGAGACAAGAAAGTTCTAAGAGACATCTTAGAACATTCCAAGGTCCTTCCTGGTGGCTGGCACCACTTGGGGGTCACAAGGAGCGCCATATAGGCAGGGAGGATGACGCAATCCAGATTGCTCCCAAAGTGGCTCATCCAAGGAGCCACTACGTGCCTAGGCTAGAGGCGAGCTCTAGGACAATAAGAACCTATCAGTTGCCTGTCATTCTGTACAGTTCTTATCTTTGAGACTGCTCAAAGGGCTGTCTACTAGAGGCAGACACTAAAGAAGCATTGGTTGGTCTAAGCCCCGGGTGTTGGAACTTGAGGAGAGAGGGAGCCTTGGAGCAGCGAGCATGTGTGATTGGAAGGGCATCACTTGTGCTGAAGAATGGTTGTTCAATCACTCAAAATGATGGAGTACATATAGAGCTAGAGCTTGGGCAAGTCAGCCCTCTCACAAACCACACCACTTAGCCATGGAGGCTAAGGCTCACACACTAGAGTCCATGATCTCACACAAGGGAGGAAATCAGCCTAGCAATCAGGCTGACCACTCACACACGACCTAGAGAGCTAGAGAATGCTCTCATGGCACACTCCTAGTGGTCACATAACCCACAAACCCATGGAGAATCGCCATGTGTCCATGGCTAGCACACAAGGATCTCACCTCACCTAAAAAGTAAGGAGAGGTACCTTTATCCTAGTCAGCACACTCTGACAAGGCAATCCTAAGACCAAGGACCCTTTTGGATATTTCTCCCATCAGGTCTTGACCCTGGACCTCTTGCCTTTTTCTTTTCTCAGGCTAAGGCATGGAGTCATCACCAATGCCCACCCAGACATCGACGGTCCATGACCCCCGAAACTTCGAAAATTCATATCTCCCAATCCGACCGTTGGATCGGCCTCAAACTTGGAGCGTAGACATTTTACCACCTGATCTTTCCAATGGTGAAGTCGGATCGGCGATCGGAGCAGGCATCTGGTACTTCCCTGGAACTTGCTCCTGTGGACATGAAACTGAGCCAGATGGCTCCTTTCCCAACAATCTCCCACTTTGCCGCAGTCAGAGTGGGCTGAGTCCACATGCCTTCATGCAGAACTGCCGCTTCTCACGGGTCACTGGCTTGGTGCAGAAATCCGCGACCTGCTTGCTGGTAAGAGTAAACTCCAGCTTGATAGCACCCTCTTACACCATGTGCCTGATGAAATGATATGCGATATCAATGTGCTTGGTGCGTGCATGGTGCTCAGGATTCTTGGCGAGTGTGATTGCGCTCTGGTTGTCGACGCGCCAGGAACTGGAACTGCTGCACTCCCACTCATCTCTGCCATGAGACGTTCGAGCCAAACTGCTTCCTTGGCTCCATAGCTGAGAGATACGTACTCAGCTTCTGTACTCGAGGTGGCCACGACCACCTGCCGCTTGCTGCTCCAGCTGATGGCTCCACCATTCATGAGGAACACATGTCCAGAGATGGACTTGCGGTCCTCAAGGTTTGAAAACCCAATCTGCCTCTGTGTAGCCGATGATGCTGTTGTCATTGCCGTTGTAGGTGATGCCGATGTTGATGGTTCCAGCAAGGTAGCGGAAGATCCGCTTCACTGCCTTCTGGTACTCCGGTCCGGGACTAGCCATGTGCTGGCTCACAGTGCTCACAGCCTGTGCGAGGTCCGGCCTGGTTGCCACCATCAGGTACATGAGACTGCCGACGGCGCTCTGGTACTTCTGCCGCTCGGCTGCATTTGCTTCTCCATTTAAGCTCACGAGGTACTGCCGCGTCTCCAGCGGCGTGCCGATGGGTTTTGCCTCTGCCATGCCGAACCGCTGCAAAATATCCTTGATGTAGCGGCTCTGCTATAGCGAGAGAGAGCGTGACTCGCGGTCACGTGTGATCTGGATACCGAGGAAGTATGATGCCACTCCAAGATCAGACATTTGGAAGCGCTCCTGCATGGCTTCTTTGAACTCCTGCAGTGCAGACATGCTGTTGGAAAGGAGGAGCATGTCATCCACATAGACAATGATGATGAGGATCTCATACTCATGCTGCCAGCGATACACGCTGTAGTCACACTCGCTGCGCTCAAATCCCATGCACTGCAATGCCGCATCCAATTTCTGGTTCCAAGCACGCGACGCTTGCTTGAGGCCGTACAACGACTTCTGCAGCTTGCAGACCAGGTGCTCCTGGCCATCCATGACGAACCCCTCCAGCTGCTCCATGTAGATCTCCTCCTCCAAGTTACCATTCAAGAATGCCGTCTTGACATCCATATTGTGAACCTCAAAGTCCTCAGTTGCTGCATAAGAGAGGAGCGTGCGCACAGAGGCAAACTTTGCAACAGGGGCAAAAGTTTCTGTGTAGTCGATGCCCTCCTGCTGCGAGTAGCCCTTGGCGACCAGCCTCGCCTTGTACTTTTCCAGGTTACCATCTGCTCCCCGCTTCTTCTTGAACACCCATTTGCACTTGATCACCTTACGTCCTGGTGGATGCTCAGTCAGCTCCCACGTACCGTTGTCCAGCTGCGACTGTATCTCCTACTGCACGGCTTGCGCTCAATCTGCTGCATCCGGTGCAGCCATGGCCTCCTTGTATGATGTTGGCTCATCTGAATCTGCTGCAACTGCGACGTTCATCTGTTATGGTTTCTGCAGCATCCAGAAATGGCCGCGCTCACCAGGCTTGTAACGCACCCTAAGAGGGTACCTGCGACCTGGTACTGGAGCGTTAGCGGGCGGCTGGCACGGTGCTGCTGGCACAACTGCTGCTGCTGGTGGTGCTACATCTCCCTCCTCTGCTTCTGCCGATGAAGCTGCTGTATCTGCAACATCAGACATGGGAGAGTAGAGTGATTCTCCCACTGTCACAGTAGAGGAAGGATCGGGAGAAACTGGGTCAGGAAGAATTTCTACTCCCACTATCTTGTCAGTTGGTGGTTCTACTGCCTCTTCACACACGATGTTTGTGCCGATGACGTTACTCTCCTTGAAGACGACATCCCTGGAGATGATGACGTGGCCTGTATCCTTGTCGTAGAGGCGATACGCCTTGCTTGCCACGTCGTAGCCAATCATCAGCATTTGTGCACTCTTCGCATCCCACTTTTGCCGCTTCTCCTTTGGCACGTGCATGTGCACCAAGCTGCCAAACGCGCGAAGATGACCTATGCTCGGCTTCTTGCGGAACCACGCCTCGTACGGTGTCATTTGCTCCAGCGCCTTAGTTGGACTGCGGTTCTTGATGTAGACCGCAGTACTCACGGCTTCAGCCCAGAAGTCGTAGGTCAGCCGAGCCGCGTGCAGCATGGAGCGCGCCGACTCCACAATGGTACGGTTGGTGCATTCTGCTACACCGTTCTGCTGCGGCGAGAACGGCGCGGTACGCTGCGCCTTGATTGTTGGATCTGGAGGAGAGAGGGAGCCTTGGAGCAGCGAGCATGTGGGACTGAAAGGGCATCACTTGTGCTGAAGAATGGTTGTTGAATCACTCAAAATGATGGAGTACATATAGAGCTAGTGCTTGGGCAAGTCAGCCCTCTCACAAGCCACACCACTTAGCCATGGAGGCTAAGGCTCACACACTAGAGTCCACAATCTCACACAAGGGAGGAAATCAGCCTAACAATCAGGCTGACCAGTCACACACGACCTAGAGAGCTAGAGAATGCTCTCATGGCACACTCCTAGTGGTCACATCACCCACAAACCCATGGAGAATGGCCATGTGTCTATGGCTAGCACACAAGGATCTCACCTCACCTAAAAAGTAAGGAGAGGTACCTTTATCCTAGTCAGCACACTCTGACAAGGCAATCCTAAGACCAAGGACCTTTTTGGATATTTCTCCCATCAGGTCTTGACCCTGGACCTCTTGCCTTTTTCTTTTCTCAGGCTAAGGCATGGAGCCATCACCCATGGCCACCCAGACATCGACGGTCCATGACCCCCGAAACTTCGAAAATT